>JAHKKF010514668.1:16905-29848 GCA_019740295.1 Labeo calbasu
CAGTGTTTTTTTCTGGAAAATGAATAACGCATTTCGCCATGATTATACCGGTGACCTAAGCGCATCAACAAATTTCCTACTAATGCAGAGGAAACAAGTATAATTAAAGACATTCATTAGATGCATGAAGGACACGAGTTCATAAAAACAGCACATATCCTTGACGTCAGTCTATGATTTATCTGAACTGAATGTTCGAGTCTTTTAACTGTGTACATAGCTGAGTGTACAAGGACCTTGATTCTGCCTGAATTACAAATTTTCTACAGAAGGAGGTAGAACTTGGTATGCTGCAGTGACCTTCTGTATACCCAGCTGCATAAACTGGCTATTGTTATTAGTTGTTTGTTAAGCCATGCATCACCATTGCTGTAATTCATACAGAGGGATTTGAATAAACACAAAAAACTAATGTATTAAACATCAGGGCGTAACTATTTGTGCTCAGATCATGTGGCTTAAGGAGAGTGGTGCTTTTAATTTTTAAAACAGGTGCAAGATCTCATAGACCAGATTGTTAAGCAACCATCACTTTAACAACCACAGTGCCCTAGCAGCCTCTTAACAACACCCTGCCAACAATTGTGGATTCAGTTGTCTATGCCAGTGATCACATTTGTATATGCATGTTTGTTTTTGGATATGAACACACCACCCTTTCCTTCCTCCTGAATTATTAAATCCAAATTCCAAGAAGTTCCAGTCTGTTTATGTAAAGTAAGTGCAAAAAATGTTGACACAATGGTGAAGTGGATGTAAGAGACTATTAAATTATCTCCCTCACTCCCCTAGAACATTTAATGGGTCAATTATGAGCCATTAGTGAACATTTATGTCTGCTAAAAGCAGCCTTTTCTGATCAATAACTCTGATACATCTTTTCTGGATTTAGTCCACAACAGTGTTTATAAGAAATCTTAAAACAAGCACTGTCTTTTTTCCCCCCTCTAGCTTTTCAACTCTGTCATGGAGGGCTATGGAACTGTTAGCTCTACTTGCTTGAAGTTACTCGGCTCTTATGGGCGTGGATTGTTGTCGTGGCGACCGGACAGTGGCTTCTCGCCATGTTCTGCTTCCTGTTTCATCTTCCACATTAGCTTCACCCTCCTCCGACTTGTTTTACTGTGGCTTTTGATCTCGGCGTTGCTAAGGAACTATCGCCGGGCAAGGGCGGAACTGTACCGTCCAGCTGTTGACCTGCAGGACTATGAGATGGTGGAGTTGTTCCTGCGACGCCTCAAAATGTGGATGGGACTCAGTCGTGCTAAAGAGGTGCGTGCACTTCCATGATACCCAAAATTTGCCCATGTACGTTTTTACCAATGTAACATGTCTTGAATTAGGTGTTCTTGCAAGTATGTGTTATGAACTCAAAGTAGGTTTACAGAATCACAAATGGATGATTACAAGGGAACATCGGGCATTAAGACTAGTATGGCTTGATATAACGTAAATGATGTCTCTTACTAAAATATGTAGTAAAAAACCCATGAAACATTTATTTTTAAAATATTCACATCGGGGACTATGGGGAGCACCATTATGACGTGAAATGGTTGCACTCGGTGAGCCACTGGCGCTACCTGTTGTTATTTTTACTGCGACACAACTCGGAAAATAAAATACTGATACGATGACCACAGCTACTGAAAGAGCTTACACGTGGCAGTGGATATAAGCATAGGTTTAACCAAATGCCATACAATTGATTTTCCCCACAAGGAGTCTAAATGCCCCCGGATATTCAGTGAAATCCACATTGAGAAACTGCTTCAGTGGCTGCAAGTGTCGGCATGTTTACATCTTGTCAGGATGGCATATAGTGTTTCTTGTCTCTGCCGTTTGTCAGCTCTTTTACTAGCTGTGGTCTACTAAAAGCCTCAAAGGCATCAGGGCTAAAGTGGAGAGACAAAGACATGAGTCTTTAGGAAGTTTTATTTATCCACAGGCATCTTCCCATGCCAGGCATCTTAATACCTGGGGTTCCCTTTCAGGCATTAGTTGCTAATTCCATGTTTTTTTAAACCAAAATTGAATAGCAGCTCAATTATCCACTAATCCCATTTTGCTTTGTCAATTGATAACACATTAGTAGATGCTTTTAGTCCAAAGCAATTTGGTGACCAAAAAGATTCCCCCTGAAACAGGGTCTTGATAAAGCAGGATCTTAGTAACTATGAGTGTGGCATAGTGGCTAAAACTCAGGTATTGTAAATGGTTGCTGGTAAAGCCCTCAGAAGAATGAGCCATGAGCTGTTAACCTTGTGCTTTTGAGGGCACCTTACCCCAGGTTGCTCCCTGGGAATCATCTTTATAAGTGTCTAATAAGTTGCTTTGGATAAATGACTATTGGCTTCTTACCGACACTCTAGTACAGGGCTAGGCAACTTCGGTCCTAAAGGGCCACTGTTCTGCAGAATTTAGCTCCAACCCTAATCAAACACACCCGAACAAGCTAATCAAGGTCCTTAAGATCACTAGAAAGCTATAGGCAGGTGTGTTTGATTAGGGTTGGAACTAAACTCTCCAGGACAGTGGCCCTCCAGGACCGAAGTTGCCCAGTCCTGCTCCAGTATACAGATTCGCCAGTCCTTAAGATTGAACTTTCATCCCATACCATTGCTATTTAAATTACCAGCACCCACTTGTCTTGACCCTGCATCCCTTTCTTCCCTAACAGTTCCGGCACAAGGTGCGATTTGAGGGTATGGAGCTCCCTCCTTCACGTTCCTCTTCAACTAGTGACTGCAAGTCCTTGTGTCTTCCTCCTCTGGACACTCCCGAGGCTCCTCCAACTCCCGACAGTGTTGACGGAGGATCTGAGGCCTCCTGGCGTCCCACATCCAGCAGCCCTTGCAGTTTGGCTGAAGCCCCAGGTCTGGGACTAGGCCTCACCTTAGGCCTTGGGGTGATAGTTGGAGGCCAAGGCTGGAAAGAGAGAGCCGAGACGGAGGCGACACTCCGCAGAATCCTACCAGCTTTCGATGCTTTGCTTCTGCAGCTGGACCGAGTCACCTACGCCACAGAGGAACTGTATCGAACAGAGTGCCGCCTAGAGAGGCTGCTGAGGAAGAGTCGAGGAGGGGGCAGAGGGGTACGCCGCCACAGAAGTCTGGAGTCTGCAGGACAGAAGAGACATAGATACAAGGGGACAGACAGGAGCACACAAGTGTCTGAGAGTGGCAAATATCCCTCGAGAACTGAAATAAGTGCATCTGAGAGAAATCTTCACAAGAGAGATCGAAGATCAAGGAAATCAGACAAGTTTTCACAAATCACAAGTGCTCTTCCCACAAGCACCAATAAGGTGGACTTGAGTCCCCACAGGACTGATAGTCTCCAAAAGATTCAAGAAACCCCTAGTAGTGTGGTGGCAGATGTCGGCATGACTGAGAAAGACCCTCGCAAGGTGGTTTCAGGTCCCCTCAAAGCAAGTGTACCTGAGGGGGACAGTAGTCCACCCAGAGGCCAGAAGGCTGACAAAGCTTCTCATAAAGTGAAAGGAACCTTCAACAAGGTGGACCCAAATTTCCAAAGGGATTCTGAGGTTGCTGGCTGTGCCGGCCGACCTGTCCCTACCACTGTTCCCACTCCAGCCTCTGCTTTCTCAACTGCTCCTATTTCTGCCATAACTACACCCGTACCGATCCCTCGCACCCATGAGTGGATTCCTTCCACCGAGAACCTTCCCTCCAGCGTATTCCGGCACCCTGCACACACCACTACGAATCCCATCCGCAAGCGCAAGCACAAACCTCCCCCACTTAAGAACAAGGTGCACCCCAACACGGACAGACCTATCTCAGGACACCCCAAACCTTGAAGTCCCAAGGTTCCAACAAGTAAAGGCAGGAATTAGGAATTGAGTCGTAAGGCTTAGGAACTCAAGGAACGTTGAAAGGGTTACAGCTTTTCATGAAGGAAGGAGGACCTGGCGACAGCAGGTTTTGTAACCAGGCCCTCAAGAGGAGCAAAAGCAATACTACTTGCTTAAAACCAAATAATACACCATAGCCTTAAGTTCCAACCTACAAGTCTTACTAGAAGTCTCAAGATGGAAACTTGGTGCAGGTCACCATGGTTTCTACAATCCTCAAGAAGTTTCATTTGATGATGCAAGTTGCCCTTTTCCGTCCCCTCTCGCAGTGACCTCAAGTCCAACCTCTTGACCCTGGTGGTCAACTGGGTTGAAACCGACAAGAGCACACCTTGTGCTGTCACAGTACAAAACAAACTCTTGAAAGAGACAATGAAGGACTACAACAGCACGCCTGTTGATGCAGGATGGCTAAAGCTTGATGGTATTTGTTGTACAATGTTTTTAGTTATGTTTGATGAATCATGTTCTTTGTTTTGTTGTTGTTGTTATTGTTGAAGGAAGCTATATTAAGGTCATGGGTGTATGTATTGCCCATCGATGCAGAATAGGCACAGCTTATTCAAAAAGGCTCACACTGACAAACCCGCACACATACAGACATAAAAAAACCACACCTAGATTTGCAGGTACATATTTGATGCCATTACATAAATATTGAGCTATGCTTTGAGGTACTTATGCATATTTCATGCTTCTTAATATAATGGCATGTTGCGAAAAATAGACACAGAAACATATCAGAAAATATATGGACTTGTATGATTTAGCCACCTACACTTATACACTCACACTAACATACTTCTGAAGAGGCCATCAGGGTGCTAAACAACTAGTAATCCTCAGGATTTCAAATGTATTTCTCTGACATAATTGCATGTCAGCTCCATTCAGAGGTTTCTCAGAGCGAAACGGACCAGAGGGCGAGTGAGAGAAGATGAAATTAGAAGGAAAACTGAGAGAAGGAGAAGCGTGCCAGAAAGTGTGAATTTAAAGAGAGACAAAAAATTGAGGATAAGTTAATAGTAAGACATGAAACGTTAGATGAAGTAAGGAAACTGTTAAGAGATCATTGAGACAAAGGTATGTCCCTCATTCAAGCACAACTCCCAGAATTCTCTGTATGGGGATTTGTAGTTCCAGCAGGTAAAAAATGATGTTCCATAAAGCATTATTATTGAAAAACCAGCGTAGGATAAATGGAAGTATGTTTGTTGCTGCCTTCTATGATGTTTTGAATCTAATTTAAAAAGCACTTTGTACTGATGTTATAATATGAATGATTGTGATGGCACCGGTGTGATTTAGTTTGAATGTGTTATGGAAAATGTTTTGCAGAAATAATAAAATAAGCTTGGTACGAACATAAGAGATAGTTACGACAGCATTACTCTCCATATAATTTGCCAAAGCTTGCTACTCAAGTAACGAGATTAACTTAAGTTTCTTTTGAACTTAGCACTTTATTTCAATGTCAAGCTTTAGTGCTTTGCCATATTTAAACTAGTATGTAATATTTCTTCACGTACAGCTTTTCCAGAACTATTCTCTTCGAGTATTATACATGAGCTGCATCAGGATATTAATTACCAATAATTTTCATGTATTTGTGTTGATTTTATGTCTCTTGTGAAGTACTAAATATTGTTTACCGTGATGATGCTCAGGGACCCTTTTTTTAAAAACCCAAACCAGGATTTTTTTTTGTTTTTTTTTTTGGTTCGTTGTTTTTCCGCTTTAATCAATACATGTAAGGTCTCATATAATGGAATTAGAGTAGTTGAGAGTGATCTGATGATTAGGTTATGCTTAAGCACTCAAGAATATCCACTACAGGGAGTTTTGATTCTGTCAAAGGTCACTTCCACTACAGTAATGTCCTTATTCAGGCCATTCCAGATGAGGTTTTGAAAGGTCATGTTTATCTGTACATATTGGTGTGCCCTGATGTAAATATTGTATTAGAGTTTGATTGCATTGTTGTAATCTCGTTTGCCTTCACCGCACTGAGAAGAAATTTCTGTTTTGTTTTCAATGCATAAAATGGATGGCCATATGCACACTCATTTCACACAGATGCTTAGCTGCATATTTCATTTCTCCCTGGCGCTGGCCAAAGGAAAAAATAACACCCAAAAAAAGTATGAAAGCATTGCTGTTTTTTGTAACATTTTCAACAGAACTACACACAGCACAAGCAGTCATTTTAAAATATAATGGCTTTTTGGTAGTTCTTTGCAGGATAGTACTGCCGCTGAAATATTTCATACTTTTAGTAAGTGTGTCAGAAAAAAAATTACGTCTGCCATTTCAAACCAGCCACAAGTGCCAAAACATATGTGCATGCAATATGGTAAAGTTTAATTTTATTATTTTTGTATTAAATGCTGAAGGTAATGTTTTGATTGCAGGTTTGCCATTTTGTGTTGTATTGTGCTGTTGTACTTGTAACGTTGTAGCACTTCGCTTTACATGCTTTTGCACTTGACAAAGTCAAATAAAGAGTCTGACAGCTGAGAGTCTGTGCTTCCTGTGGGGCTTCAGTTCAAGATATTGATTCACTATTTTCTTGTCTTTCAAATCACGACTGAAAACTCATCTCCACACACTATCTTTTGGCTCCTCATGTTTAGCTTAGCAGTCAGTGCATGATTACTGTAATTTAATTACATTTACCTTGAAAAGTAAAAAGGGATTGCACTTAATTGTATTAGTAACATGATGTCATTGCATTAAATATAGAGTATATATAAAAAAATGTGGATTTAAAATCAGAAATTAATACTGAACGTTAAAATGTAGGTTTTTAATATAAACTCATTTTAAATACTTTGGTCAGTTCAAGAATAATTTATGCAATGTTTTACATTTTATTTAAAAAATTTAACCCTGTATACTGGAGTCCGGGTTATCGTCCTTCTAAACCGCGCTTTCAATTCCGGATAAAGGAACATTTCAAATTTTTAATTCAGAAGCGGGATTAGCAGCTCGTTCGTTACGATAAACGTTATGACGAACTAGAATATGTCATGCAGCAGACACCCAATCACGTTCCTCATATTCACGTGCTTTCGACAGTTAACGTTACGAAACAACGCATGTTGTATCATTCGTTTCAGTGTTTGAGGAGAAGAACGGTCGAACGGTGACGGTAAAAATGGTTAATTTCTTACCTTTAAATTCAGAAAAGTCCACTCAAGAAAAACTTTGTGCGGTCTTCAGTTGGCTAATGCTAGAGCCGTTACATAAACAGATCACGTGCTGCGTTCGTCCAATCAGTGTACATCGCGAATATTCAAATAAGAACCTTAACCCGGGTTTATAGTGTGAAACGTGAGTTTATGAATAGGATTATTTGTTGAATCAGGGTAAATTATAAGCAGCGTAAAATGTGAAATAAACCAGGGTTAACAATTTCAAGTGCAAGAACCCCCAGATGTATTTGCTCTATTGTAATGCAATTTTAGAAAGGTGCACGAAAACTCATGAACCTCTCCACACACGCCAAAAGTGTTGAAAATTTACATCTGATATGGGTTTCAGAAATGGGTGTAGCAAAACGGCTCGATAGCGGCACCAATAATATATATATATATATATATATATATATATATTTTTTTTTTTTTTTTTTCTCCAACGAAGTGCACCTCGAGCGAAATTCGGTAGACACATGTAATCAACACCAAATTTGGTCAGTCATTTTATTTCATTATAATTCAGGCATGCAATGTCTGAGCTTCACCAAAATTCACGTTTGATAACAGTCCTGTCCTAAACACATGTCCATAAACATATTCAATTACAGCCATATACACTCTAATGAACTCGTCCATGGTGGCCTGACAAAGTTTGATGTTTCGCCATAGGAAGAGAAGGTGTTGTAACTCAGCCATAAAATATCCGATCTGCCCTAAACTTCACGTTGATAAGAGTCCTGGCCTGAACACATTTAAAGGCCAATACTGTGTTATAATCATAGCGCCACCTGCTGGCAACAGGAAATTATTTGTTTTACACTAACTTAAACATGCAATGTCCAATCAGCACCAAACTTCACGTTTAGTAAGACTCCTGGCCTGAAGACATCTAAAGGCCAATATTCAGTTCTAATCAAAGCACCACCTGTTGGCAACAGGATATGTCAAGGATACACAAGATTTAGACAGTAAATGCTGACAGAAGTACGTGGAGGTTTTATTTAAAAGTGAAAGCAGACTCTGAACAAGAGGAGTATTTGCACATTTCAGTGTTTTATTTGGTAGCGAAGCGCACACATGCACACACGTCTGATGCGGTTTACTGTACGAGCTGTTGTTCTGCGAATCTGTTGTTCTATTAGAAACTTATCTGATAAGCATTAACCATCACAAACAAAGAAACCAGCAGAAAACAAGCGAAAACAGTTGAACGATTAATATCATAGACCATTTTCATATATTCAGAGAAAAACAAAAGAAAATGAGTGTGAACAAGTTTGCTCTAAGAAAGAAACATGTGGGTGAAGATGGGCAGAGACACGAAAGCGTGTTAACCGTGTGCGTGTGCAATTTTGTCGTACTGCTAAAAATGGCATGTGACAATGCCAGTGCGTGTTTACATCCATCTTTCAGCAGACGGAGCAGCGCTTTGTGAAATTCGTTCATACAGTCACAGCATTGAGTGAAGCTGCGTCCCGGCTGAACGGATCTCTTACTTCCTGTGGCCTGCTGGGTTGTTTTAAAGGTGATCAAATCGTACAAACACCAAACTTCACTGCCCTCTGCCTTCAGGAATGGATTCATTTGTCAGGACTGATGGGAACGCAGCACCTCTTAGTCTCAGTTAAAAACACGTCACGGGACTCTCGCTAGACAAAGTCCGTGAAATCGTCGACGGTGGACACCAGCCTCTTCCTCTGGCCGGCGTCCGGGTTCGAAGCAGAGCCGGAAGGCTGGTGGGTGGGTTTATTCTGCATGGGGGCGTGGCCTTGGGTCAGAGAGATGCCATGAGTAGGGCGTGACTGAATTTCCTCCTGAGCCTGTTGATGGGGAAAACAGAAAGGTTTATAGTTAGCATTTAAAAATTACATATAGATAGAAATAAAATGTATATGAGCTCTCATACCCGTGTCCTGATCCTCTTGATATGTCTCAATCTCGCCAGCCATTTTGAAGCGTAGGCATCTGATGGGTTCGCTCTACACTGATGCACCAGTGAAGCCATCTTTACAAGACAAGAGAACAGATAAAACACTTTTTGAAAAGGCTCAAATGCAACTGTTCATTTTCTAAATCAAAGATATGCATGTCATCATTAAAAGCATACAATTGGACTTGGTTTTATCTGTCAGACTGGACTGTGAAAGGTGGGTGCTGTATACTGGTATATAGTTTGCAAAGTATACTTTATAGTTTAGGATGGCAACATGGTGCCAGAATACATAAATTCCCAAACTAAAGTACTTTCTGTCTCCTAAAGTTCTGTGGTTACCATAGAAACAAGAAGTTAATACCCCCCACCCCAAAATAGTCCATGTCCTGGGTGAAACCCGAGTTCTGCGTTTATCCTCCCCTGACCTGCCGGCCATTTTGAGGCATGTGTTGCTAATTGGAGCCAGAGGCAGTGGGCTGCGCTCTCCTTGAGCCGGCAGTGATTTGGATGGTCTCAGAGGAAAGCGTGGGTGTGTGACTCACACCAAACAGCCTTATTACATAGTCTTCACTTATCACAGTAGGTGGGAAGAGAACCACCCCAGAAAAAAAGCATATTTATGCTAAACAGACTGCGTTGGTGAGAGCAACGGGCACTGAGATCGGTATGTGACAAATGTTTTTCTGTCTTACAGAAATGCTCTGTGCTTTTTGTTAAGGCAAACTTTGCTATTAATGCACGTGTACAAATGCAAATGCAAGTCTAAACTGACAATTCCTATAAAAATTTTAGAAGTGGAAGATGTAAACTCAGAATTCCAAGGAAAAAAAGTGAGTCACAAAGACAAACTCAGAATTCCAAAAAAAAAAACATACAGAATTGCAAAATGTAAACTCAGAATTCCGAGAACAAAGTTAGAATTTCAAGATGTGAACTGAGAATGCCAAGAAAAGTCAAAGTTGCAAGATGTAAAATTTAGAACTCCAAGAAAAAAAAGTCAGAATTGTGAGACATAAACTCGGAATTCCAAGAAAAGAAAGCTAATAACAAAGACATAAACTCAAAATTCCAACAAAAAAAAAAAAGTCAGAATTGCAAGATGTAAACTCAGAATTCCCAGAAAAAAAGTCAGAATTGCAAGATGTAGACTGAGAATTCCCAGAAAGAAGTCAAATTGCAAGATGTAAACTCAGAATTGCAAGATCAAAGTTAGAATTGTGAGATGTGAACTGAGAATTCCAAGAAAAGTCAGAATCGCAAGAAGTAAACTTAAAATTCCAAGGAAAAAAGTCAGAATTGTGAGATGTAAACTGAGAATTCCCAGAAAGAAAAGTCAGAGTTGCAAGATGTAAACTCAGAATTCCAAGAAAAAAAGAATTGTGAAACGTAAACTCAGAATTACATTAATAATAAAAATAAAAAAAAAAGAACTGCGAAATTCTGAATTCTATATTAAAATAAAATTGCGAGATGTAAACTTGGACTTTTGAGAAAAAAAAAAAAAAAAAAAAAATCACAAGATGTGAATTTGAAGCTGCGAGATACGAATAGAATTCTGTGAATTTTTTTACTCTGTGTGGTGAAAATAAGCTTGCAAATGAAATAAAGAGACAAAAGACAAAAAGCACTGAAACAAAAGAAGCTGACGGGTCTTACATTTGCATGCAGCGCCATTTGTCTCACGAGCAGTGGTAGATTGCGGTCAGAAACGATCTTTGCCACACTGGTGTCGACCAAACCCTCCAGATCTGAGAGAGAACGAGTTACAGTGTTACTGAGCACACTCATACACACAAACAGTAGAGTCTCCTTCAATACAATACACGTCTGGATGAAAGTGACTTATTTCACCTTTCCGGCACTGCAGCGTGACCAGGTTGCTCTCGTAGTCAAGAGGCTTTATCAGCACCTCCACGAAATTGAACTGACCCTAAATGCATAAACAAACACAACATCACATTTTAAAAACAGTTCAGAAAGAACGTGTCAAAAACAAAAACAAAATAAACAGACTCTCTCACACACCTTGATGGTGCCGAGTTTGTACTCCTCTCCAGAGTCATTGTAAACCACCACCACAAAGTCATTCCCAATGTGGCGTTTCTTATTGCAGCAGCCCTTGTCGCTTTCGCGGTTCGGCATGAGAGTGGCTATATGGAAAATGGCTGCAGAAGAACAAAAAAAAAAAACGACTGCATTAGTGAGACGCGACGGCTTCACCTTGTGCTCCAGACACTCTTTATGAACACTTAAGAGTCTTCAGATGCAGTAATGAGCATCACATAATAATGGATCTTATGCTCAAACACTCAAAGCAGACACTGACTGAAGAGCCTAAAGAAATTTCCCATACTTGAGATTTTCACAGGTTTGCTTTTATTTTAATGCTTTTATAAGTGGTAGGGTTTTTTCTAGGAACTTTCTTAAATAGTTATTAATGGTGAATAATAAATGTACTACTATTATGAAAATAAAACTTCAAAATATTAATGCTATAAATAACAGCTACGAGTAGTAGTAGTAGTAAGAAACAGTAATGATAAAAATTATATATAATATGCTATTATACAATAATATACCAATGAACCCTGACCTTGCATGATGTCATCGTGCCAGCAATAGGTGAACTCGCCATCGTCTCCGTACTGATCCAGTCCACCCAGGAAGATCTGGTCTGGGTCACAGTCCTTCAGGTGTATGAGTTTTCCCAGGCCCGTGAGGAACTGAGCGTAGCGGTTGGAGCCGTACTCGTTGGAGAGGATCGACACCTCGTTATTCGCCTGATAATAAACAACCATAAATCACACAGACTTCCTACAACATCTGCAACAGAAAAATGCAAAGAGGAACATAACTACCTGTCCGGCTCCAACAAACACCACACCGATCTTATGAGTGTCGTACGGAGGCATCTGATCCAAGACTTTGACAGCACGATCTATCAGCTGTGAACAAGAGAAAACAACACATTAATAAGAAACTCTGCAGCAATAAAATGAATGAAGAGGCCTATGAATCGTGATTGGGTGCATCTTAAAGACATTTTTGGGTCATATTTAATTTAAATTAAAATATATACAAATTATATATAAATTCTATTTATAGAGAAATGTATTATAGAAATAATCTCATTCTCATGACTGCAATGACCAGTTTAGTAATGAAAATCATCCTATTCAGTGTTATTTTAGTATCATTGACATATAATTTTTGTTCATTTTTTTAAATATATGTTTTATTTTTAAACTTCCATTTTGTATTTAAATGTTTAATAATAGCAGTAGTTTTGTTGTGTTTTTATTTTTCATTTTTTTATGATTATTTTAATATATCCATTTTAATATATCCAATTTAGTTTTTTTTAGTTTTAGTTATTTCAGTACTTTAAACAAAAATGCCATATGTACAATTTTTTATTTAGTTTATAAATATGTGGAGAGAGAGAGAGAGAGAGAGAGAGAATTTTTTTTTGTTTCAAGTAATGAAATTGATTTAGTTTTAATTAATAATAACCCTGATCCTAACCAGATTTTGAAATAAAAAATTTGCATTAATTAATTATAAGAAATACTATTAATGGCAGATACTTTAAAAAAAAAAAAACTAGGATAATGAGAATGAGTTGTCAATTACATTTTATGTGCTAAAATAAATGTCACAAAGTGCAAAAAATACAACAAATTAGTAAAAAAAACAAAAAATAATTATATAAAATATATATAAATATAAAATATAAATTATATATATATATATATAGATATATATATATATATATATATAAATATAAATATAAACACATTCATTAATAATAAATAAAATCTATATTTTTATATCTATATTTTTTTTCAAGTAATGATATTTTTTATGGTTTTAGTTTTAATAATAACCCTGATCCTAACCAGATTTTCAAAAAAAAATCTGCATAAATTAATTATA
>JAHKKF010514670.1:2021-15301 GCA_019740295.1 Labeo calbasu
TAGCTAGCTAGCTAGCTATTTAGCTATCTAATATGTTTTTATTACAGATTTACTTTCAGTATTTTTAGTGCTTAAACATATTAAAGTTGATGTTTTTTATCTAATTTTGATATTTTATTTTATTTCAGCTTTATTACAGTTAATGAAAACGGTATCGTTTTAACAGTTTTAGTTTTATCTAACAATAACAACACTGGTGTTTTGACCTCTCAGAAATGCATGACATTCAAGCTATACGGGTTGTGAATGTCATGACTTCATGGGTAGTATGTTTCCATCCATTCAGTGTGATGCTAAATGTTGCTCACTAAAGGGCTGTTCACACAGACAGCAATTTGCTGTGATAAAACAACCAGAAGTTATTCATTTGCAGATGCGACAAAGTTGAGAAGAATCTAGCTTTATGCAAATGAGCCGAAATGTAATCCAGCGAACACCAAAGGGAGTGAAGACGGTGGAGCTCGCATGATCCTTCTCCTGTCAGATACTGTTGTCTAATGCAGCCAAGATGGAGCAGAAGTTAATAGCAACTCTGAGCAATTCCCCTGTTCTATATAATTTGTCTCTGCCTACATGCAGAGACATAATAAAATAAAATGATGCAGGGAAAACCATCGTCAGAAATCACAGGCGTTCCCAGAGAGTTAGATTCATGCATTAATAATTGCTCATTTTGGTCATGAAATGATGCATTACACACTGCTGCAATTCATATACTAATGCTTTTCCCTTCAGAAACTCCAAAAACGTATTCATTGCCATTTCCAGCTGAAATGAAACTCTAGTGGCAATAAAACACAAACAACCTTTATTCCTTTTCACGTAGGTGATAATTACAGGCCAAATTATAATATGTTATGACCTCAGAACACTTGATTTTCCCATCATTTTTCTATTAGCATCACATAACCAGATCTGTATGGCTTTTGTTGAATAGTAAACTTACTCGGACACTCACCCTGTACACTGCACTTGCAATGCTGAGCGCTCAGAGTCCAGTGAAACAATAAAGGAACTTCAAGACTTGCAGAAGCAAACTAAAATGACATGGTTGATTTGGTTAATCTTATGTTTGCTTTTGATGACACTATCAAATAGGTGCAAGAAGCAACATAATTACATTTCACAGCAATGTCACCCACAGGCATGCATTTCCAAAGATCCTGCACAATACAGAAACTTGGCAAACTATATTTGAGTTAAGACCCTGTCGAATTATAGGATGTGTGGCGTGAAATCGCAGGTGGTGAATGAATAATTTTTCTTAGCAGTGTCAGCTAAGTTTGAAAATTGTAGCTTTGAATGACAACCTGAGTAGAAACATGAGTTTGTCAACCCCGTACATGGCTCCTTCCTTCAACACACATGCTGTGTTTAATCAACAATCTTCTATTAGCCGTGTCACATCTGTCTTTTTCCCTCATGCCGCTCCAGAAGGAGCGGCGAAGGAAAAGTGTGATTATTTCACAAATCTCTAAGCAGACGATTCAATTATTTGACTTCACTAAGCATGGCTTGTTCGGAGCAATCAAGATTAGGTTAATGTCCCGTCACCCTCACAGGCGCAAAAGCAGCTAAGCCTATTCTTTTTCACCTTACTTTTTCATTGTAATGTAGAAAATGACACATAATATAATCATATTATGTGCAGTGAAATATAAAAGAATTCCTGAAGTAATCTCTTTAAATACATGAAGGACATATTTCCTAGATAACGCGTCTTATAGAATTGTAGAAGGCCGTAATTTGTGCGTGTGCATCCCGATTTTTTTATATCAGAAATCTGATTAGTATGCGTGTACAAATGTGAAGTGAGAAACCGTGTTCTTACCTCGCATTGTTTACAACTGGACAGCTAAGCTCATGATGACTCAGCCTCAAACACAAAGCAGACAGTGTTGGGATTATTGGGATGTTAAGGGTACAGTGTTATGCATCGCTTGTTATATCTTGTTAAATAGCTACCTAACAAGACAAATAAAGTGCTTGGCTGATTATGCTGCCAAAAAACAGTGTACCTACGCTGGTTGTTCCATTGAAGCGTGTTTGTGTTTAAAACATGTTGACACTTAAGTTCCCCCTAGGACTTGGCAAATGGAGGGCATAGAATGGAGGCTGATAGAATAAAGTGATGCTCTAGGGGTGGAGATCTGACTCTTAGAAACATTACTAATAAGCACTTAAGCAATTTAAAGTGAATGCTGGGTAAAGTGGAGGCTAGAATCAGAACTGACAGTAAATCAGTAGTGGTACCAGCGCATAAAATCTACAGTATTTATAAAAATCTGATGTTTTTGAGGAAAACATTCCAGGATTTTTCTCCATATTCTTGGTTGAATTGCAGTTTCAATGCAGCTTCAAAAGGCTCTACACAATCCCAGCCGAGGAATAATGGTCTAAAAAAAACACAAAAAATCTTGCACGAGCTCTGCATCCACGACTTCACGCATTATGTATTCACGAAAGTAACGACCCAGTGTTTACAAAGCGAATGTGCAAAGAAAGTCAAAGACTCTTTACAAATGAAGGAGTACACAGGTGAAGAACCAACCACGCGTGACCTTTTTCTAAAGTGATTACGTAATGCGTGAAATCATAGAAGTACATCGCAGAGTTAGCGCAAGATGGGTACCTGTGGTTAAAAAGTATATTCATTTTATTTTTTTTAGAAAATGGCTGATCGTTTCACTTATTCCTTGGCTGGGATTGTGTAGAGAGCCCTTTGAAGCTGAACTGAAACTGCAGTTTGGACCTTCAACTCGCCAATTGAAGTTCATTATATGGAGAAAAATCCTGGAAAATGTCTTTTCGACTGAAGAAAGAAAGACGTGAACATCTTGGATGACATGGGGGTGAGTAAATGATCAGGAAATTTTAATTCAGGAGTGAACTAATCCTTTAAATGCATCAGTTTGTATATATTAGGCCTATAGGCCTTTACAGCTCTAATCAGAACAAGCTACGGCATTACCGAAAGCGACAATGGTGCTTGTTCAGCCAAGAACATGTAGCTACTTCCAAACCCAGTAAAACTGGAATTAGACATAAGAATGTTTGTCTGTTGGCATGAATGTATTCTGGCATCTTTCAGTTTCAAGTGCCAAAGCCATGTTGAACGCAACTGTAGAATATGATTATGTTCTTTCCTTCGCTGACTACAGTGAGGAAAGCCAAAGATTATTCAATTGTGACTGTTCAAAATCACAAAGCAATCAAATTATCCCTGCACAAAAAAAAGCTGCTTTTGAAAAGCTTTTGAACATGCACGCAAAAACGCAAGTCCTTATTATGAAAGGAATATGGGTTTAAGTGGGTAACCATTCTGAAGAAAATTGAGTTTCTGCATCTTTTAATAACAATCCAGAGACGTATATAAATGAGAACCCCAGTAAAATCCATGCTTGAATGCTGTATATTGACATGCTTTCTAGCGTTTCAAAAATTGAATGTTGGGATTTGACCTCAGTTGAAAGAGGGAAACTGCACTCCATGTAATTGCGTTAGTGAATTTGGACACAGCAATCAATACAAATATGTATATGAAATATTAATGCAGAAATGCTCTTTCTCAGATTAATTTATTGGGCAATTCTGGAATATTACAGTGAGTAAAGGCGTATCGACTGCAGTTTTAAGTACGTTTTCGGGTAGATTTATATGAAGGCGGTATTCTTAAGAAATGTGAAGGGGAATAGGATACATTGGGCCTCATTCACTAATGCACCAGTCAAGTAACTTAAAAAGCGCCAACAGAAATGTTCAAAGAAATGTCACTTCCTCCTTGCCAAGCGGACTGGTTTGTTGCATCCTGAACTGAAGTATCCACTTGTCAGAATCTCGATGAAGCAAAGCAACAGACGTACGGGATCCAGCACAAGTCTATTTAAAGTGATAAAGATCATCTCACAGCACAGTGGAGATTCTTATCCATTCCATTACGAATATTTACCCGCTATGGCATCAGAGAAATGTACACACACATTTGAAGCTAATTTCTGCATCCGCTAGTATGTAACTATGTGAGATATTCACAGCTGGTATGATAATCCTTTAATTAGCACATGCTCTGGTTCATTGGCACTGTGCACAGTGTGCTGTTTCCTACCGCTCAAATATAGAAGGTATCAGAAAAAGGGAATTTCTTAAAATGATGCGAAAGCACTGTGTGTACTGAGAAGATTTTTTAAAAGAATCAGTTATTGGCTAGTATTAAATTGACATTATCATTACTTTTAATGTTACGCAGTTCTACTATGTAAGTTTAGCTTGAAAAGTAAAGACATTGTGGTATTTGGCACCAATCTTCAATCTGGCCTATTTTGGTGTTGGAAAGAGATTTAGAGGGAGAGATTTTGCAAAAAGAGAGTGGAAGAGAGGCTTTAGTGTTCCTTCTTGAAACAACTTCTGGTGTTTGTGTCGTTTACAACATTGGGTGATCCACTCTAGTCTCCGGTAAAGTCAGGGGATATTCGATATCCAGCCTGTAGGGGCCGAGTGAGCCTGTCAGTCATATCAAATGCTTATTTCACTGGACAGGCTGAAGAACAGAAAGGTTCCATCTGTAGGGGAAATGACCCTGGTTTTATACTATAGAGGAAAGTGTGAAAGATACAGATCCAACACAAAGATGTCAGAGGAATGGTTCCTGAAAATTCATATGGCAAAGTGCACACAGAAGAACAAAAACAACCCAATCTCACTGTCAGCAGAAAGACTATAAATGGTAGCCTTTACAGTGAAGACTCTAATATATACAGTGGTTCAAAGATCCAAAGTCACATTGAAAATCTGTGGTTTAAGTTTGGAAATGACTAAACCGTTAGTATTTTGAACAATTTCAAACAAGCAAAAACATTGGCGTAAAATGAATAACTTTAGGCTAACACAGTTTGTAATGAAACATTTATTTTAGCAAGTATGCATTCAATTATGGAACCTTTAAAAATACATGGTGATGGCAAACAAAGTAAATGGAAGGAAAAATTATATTTTAATGCTTTTGCATTCTCTCACAAAACTTTTGTGTTGCCCCAAGAAACTTTTGTTTGCATGGAAATAATGAGGTGGGAGGAAGAACTACAGTTCAGTGGTCTCTTTAGAGAATGCAATTCTATTGCAAGTGAGCATATATTACTCATTTTTTTATGTATTTATTTTGATTATTATTATCATCATGTCCCCTTAGGGGCTCCATAATAAATTAAGCAAAAGTGACAGTAATAACATTTAAAATGTTTAAAATGGTTTCCACAAAACATTGAACAGCTAACTGTTTCAGCATTGGTAATTATAAGAAACGTTTCTTGAGCACCAAATCATCATATAAGAATGATTTCTGAAGAAGCTGTGTCATATCTGTATTGCAGGGAAACACTTCAGGTACAGATGCTAAAAAAAACCCATCTGCCATTAACAGAAACACACAGAAAGCTGATCTTCAGCCAAACATAAATCATGCATACTAACAATGCAGATAAGAGCATATGGGACATCAGGCTAACTTATCTTTAAGTCAAACTAAATTGGTTTTCTATAGTCGCTTCTGGAATATTATCTGAAAGCTTAGAGCATATTATCTGGAACAGTATCTTCCTGCTGTCAGGGATTTGGTGGTGACAGATTCACACATACAATCTCGGCACTCACCTCCATACAGGGAAGACACAAAGGCATAAACCAGATGATCATTTTCTTAACCAGTATTTTTAAAGTTTGTTAAATAGCCAGAAAAATATCAACCATAAAACAAGATTTACTTGAGAAGCAAAATTGTTTACATTTTGTTCCTGTTAAAGAATTAGTTCACTCCTGAATGTAAATTTCCTGATAATTATCTCATGCCATCCAAGATGTTCATGTCTGTCTTTTTGAGGCAGTTGCAATGCCACTTTAAAGGGCTCTACACGATCCCAGCCGAGGAATAAGGGTCTTATCTAGAGAAACGATTGGTCATTTCCAACGGGAAAAAAAAAAAAATAAAAAAAAAAATTGCATTAACTTAAAATAATTTGTTACCCGGCTGCCTTAAAATTTGAAGTTCAGTCAACTCAAAAAAGCTTAGTCAACTTGAAATGTTAAGTTGTACTAAGTGACAACTTAGATATTTGAGTTGATTCAACTTAAAATTTTAAGGCAGCTGTGTAACAAGCCCAGCTTTTAAGTTTAACAAACCAATTTTTTTGTTTAGTCAACTCAAATATCTAAGTTGTCACTTAACATTTCAAGTTGGCTAAACTTTTTTGATTAAACTAGTTGATTGAACTTAAAATTTTAAGGCAGCAGGGTAACAAATTATTTTAAGTTGACTCAACAAATTGTGTGTGTTTTTTTTTTACAGTGTACATAATGTGTAAAGTCGTGGACGCAGAGCTAATGCAAGATGAGCATCTGTGGTTAGAAAGTATTTTTTATAAAATTACTGCTCATTTTGCTAGATAAGACTCGTATTCCTCGGCTGGAATCATGTAGTGCGCTTTGAAGTTGAGTTGAAACTGCAATTTGGACTTTCAACCCATTGATTCCTATTAAAGTCCACTATATGGAGACAAATCCTGAAATGTTTTCCTCAAAAACCTTAATTTCTTTTTGACTGAAGAAAGAAAAACATGAACATCTTGTATGACACGGGAGTGAGTAAATGATCAGGAAATATAAGTGAAACAGTATAAGTCAAATGGCATCTCTGGTGTTAATTTATGAAATTCTGTTCCAAAACCAACATAATGCCTAACAACACTCAAAAAGTATGTACTACCATCTAAGTACATACTGTTAATGTTTAATATAAACAGGTAAATTTATATATATACACTTAAAAATAACATGACCTAGTAATTGTATAAGTTCCAGTGTATTTCAACATTCCTGCGTATGTTCCGGAGACCTGAGTGAATCTGACTCAGTTATTTTTCTGATCAATTCTCCCCATCGTTTCATGTCTCTCCTCTGAAAATCAAATTGAATAAAAGCAAAAAAGAGAAGCTGTCTACATAGTTATCGTGGGAGCTGCAAAATATGTGACAATGTAGCAACTCTTTTTTTTTCACCTTTTTTTCACTGTCATTTCATAAATTATTAGGCTATTTCCAGTTCCATTTCCAGCTCCTAACTACTTCAATGGGTAAAAACAAAATCTCCAAAACTGTTTGTCAAAATTATGTTTCAGTATTTCAGAAAAGGAATACAACTTGACAACAACAATGGTGTACTTCAAATCACACTAAGAACCAGTGATTTTTAGGGTAGTCCAGGTAATAAACGGCTCTTTACTCATTGTATGCTGCCTGTTTTTGGTAAATGTGGTTTAGTAGCATGATTAATTGCCTTAATTTTTTCAAGCATTGTTATAATTAATCACAGTAGATTAACATGGCAAATTGACAGCCATGCTAGATTTGAAGATAATCTTCATTTTATGTTAATGGTTCATATTTCAACTATGTTCAAATGTATCAAACTGAATATCTTTCACAGAAAGAGAGTTGAAATATGTGCGGTATGAACTAAATGATATGAATTGTGAGTCGCTGCCGTGACTCAGCACACACCCAAACGAGCTGCCTGCGAAAGTGGTAATTACGCAATTGTGTTAGCAAGTGAAACAGACAGATGCACAGAGAGGAAGAATATACTCGCTCTTTCTCTCTCGCTAGAGGGAGGACAAATAGCGAGGCTGAGAGAACAAGAGTGAGCGAATGAAAAGACAGATAGAGTGAGAGATGAATCAGCCAGCTAACTGTCAGCGATAATTAAACAAGTCGCCAAAACATAACACCAAAATGCGCGTAACATAAAATAATCTGAGTAGTAATTACTGTGCAGTCGAGATTTTCCCTGTCGGTTTCTTTCATCATTTCTCGTCTCTCCCTTCCTAACTTTCCTCCTACACACGGCCTCACAACCACAAAATCTGCTAGAGGTTCTCAATGAGAAAATATGCAACGATTTAATTTCCATACCTTAATGTTTTAACTTCATTTTTTTTTTACACTTCTATAGTCCCAATGAGCCATTTAAGAAATTTCCTAAACGGGCCCATGTGTGCAAGCAACCTTAATTGCCCTGGAGATGTGTGTAGAGTTATGCAACATTGCAGATACGCTGGCAATAGAGATGTCTTGAGGCTGTTGAGGCTGCGCAGTTCCAGTGAAATGTGGGCAGCATATACAGCTTGCCCTGTGGACAGCAGATCAGCGTACATGATAGGACAGATAGAGAGAGACAGAGAAGCAGAGATGAAGATAGACAGCGCTGAGCTGATGTCCTTATCTGCAACATGGGCAAAACATGTCAGGGTGCAACCGTACCACCGGTGACAACCATATGTGCGTGTAGCTGACCAAACGAGAGTGATTATGACAGAGATGGCATTCAGGATTGTGGCATTCAGACAGAGCGATTATGACAATGATCCAATTGTGTGTGCGCGTACCAAGCTTTATCCTCAAGCAGAGCAACTCAGAATAGAAACTGATCATGCTTATTTGAAAACCTAAAGGTATAGTTCAGCCCAAAATAAAAATTCTGTCATCATTTCCTCACCCTCTTGTCATTCCAAAAGCAACCCTGGCTCATTGGAAATACGTGCCTCTAAATATATTTCTGCAACACATTTTTTTACGTACGTTTCGTAGCAGTCTCGAAATGAAATGTCCAGTGAGTGGCGCTAAAACAAACTTAGGCTCATGAAAATACGTGATTCTATAGACATTTCTCCAACACCGTAATTATGTACCTAAATGCACGTTTTGGGGAAGTTTCAAAATGAAATGTGAAAGAGAGTGGCACTAAAACACACATTCAATGCGTTTTTATTTCACCGCTTAAGGTATGCAATCAGCTGTTCAGAATTCAAATAAATCAAGTGTCGCTAAAGCTTATTGCTCTATCATGTTATCCTCTACACCAAACCCAAACGTGACAACGTGATATAAAAATGCTGTGCTATTTGAACTTCCTTATGCAGATTTTAGTTGTTTTGTCAAACCGTAGTTTCAGGGGGTTTGTACCAGAGCTCTTCATCACTCAAGTGCAACGCCGTGACCTACCGAGCAAACCTACAGAATTGGAAAACTCATGCATATGAAGCTGTATATAAGACAACATCATTCAAAAGTATCAGTTTTTAAATCTCACAGCATATTAAAATTGTTTTGAAGTCATAACATAATATCCTTCAAGTAATTGTGCAAAAATTAGGCTTTATTAATCAGAACTGTGGACTTATAAATCATACATTGTGTGAAAAGGAATAACAGTTGTCTGAGTTTTACCGCCTCTAGTGCTTATTTCAACTGGAAACTGCAGCGATATGTATGTATAGGTACGTGTTGTTGTTTTTTTTCAGTTTAGAGAAATGTATTTAGAGGCACATATGAGCTTCGGTAGTCAAAAAGTGACTTTCTTCAATTGCAAAAAACAAACAAAGAATTTTAAATAATTAGAATGTACTTCTAAAGACTGGAGAATGATGGTTTAGAAAAGACAATTAATCAAAAAAGTAGTCCATATGATTTATGCACTATATTCCAAGAGTTCGGAAACCATGTGACAGCTTTGTAAAAAAATAAAAAATAAATGAACGCATAATAAATAAATACATTTTGTTGTAGTACTGTATACCATGTGCTATGCTATTATGCTATGTTTATATTCTTATATCAGAATATTATACAAATTTTGAACACAGAAATAAATTAAGGGAATAGTTCACCCAAATAATTTTGTCATCAATTACTCACCCTCTTGTCTTTCCAAACATGTATAAGTTTCTTTATGTTGAACACAAGATACTTCAGAAGAGTTTTGAGGAATCAAACAGCTGTTGGTCCCCATTGATTTCCATAGAAAGGAAAGAAATACTATGGAAGTCAATGGAGACCATCAACTGTTTAATTACTAGCATTCTTCAACATATCTTTTTATGTTCAACATAAAAAAGAAACTCATACAGGTTTGGAATGACATGAGGGTGAGTAAATGATGACAACACGTAAATGTTTGGGTGAACCATCCCCCTCCACCCCAAAAAAAACACTACTTTAGTTTGCCTTATAGTTTGTTAGAATATTCATATTCATTGTTTTCGTGGTAATCATTTTTTCCCCTCTCATCGTTGTCTTCAATTTCGCTTTCCATCCCATCAGTCTTCTGCAAATTAATTGACCAAAATCCATTTCCTTGATGACATCAACAACTAGGAAGTGACATTATTTCTGTCTGCCACACAATATCATGAACTTCAGTATGTATTTTCCATCCAATTCCAATTTTCCAATGGATTTTCCAATCTCTGGGGTGTTTTATCTTTTATTTTAGGTCTCACTCTAAAACACTGTTCTTTTTGAGAAAAAAAGCAAAAAAACAAAAAACAAAACAGAAATCCAACTAATTATCTTACACCCTCATGTAAGATAACTCTCAATCCCTCACTAATATTTCAATCCTGTTAGCCATGTTAATTGTCCTACCACTGTGTAAATAGTCAAGTTATAATTAATACACTATTCAAGTGTCTGAGCTTGACCAGAACTTATTTCTGAAAGCCTTACACACCCTTTTGTAGAAACAGAACACAAGCATATTAATGTTTTAAATGTCAAAGAGTTCATAAAGTACCGCATAACAGGAATGACCCATAAGATCTTCTTGAGCATTAAAGCTGTGCAGCTCTTCATTATCATCCAGCAATAAGCAGCCATCACAGGGGAGAAGGGATTAAAAATTGTTTTAACCAATAAAGAGTAGGTGAATGGAGCAAAATTACAATAAACTATCATTCTGCCAAAATAAGGGTTGTGACTAAGGTCAAAGCACAATAAAATGGCGAAACTCAATTATTTAACATCACCGGCTGAGGACGACTAGGTTGCGACCGCTGAGTGCTTCAAGGTTTTCCTCACTTTCCAAACCTGCACACATCCAGATTTAAAACATTAAAAAAGTCAAAGTTTCAAGGAAAGAATGAGCTATAAACACTACTGAGACGAAAGGAGAATGCGAAAGGCAAAAACAAGAAACAATACAGCCTGAAAAAGCAGAAGGTTACTCATCTATCCAAACACTTCTGAGTAATCCTTGGTATATGCATCTCTGGTACTGCAAATACCCTGATTCAAGTCGAGCACTTGATTTAATGAGTGTGGATTGAGTAGGCGTCCCTGTGGGGTCACAGTGGTCCACCATCATGAATCTCTAACCACTCTAGCTCCACAGGAATCTGCTCCCCCTGCCGATCTGACCAATTGTCGGCTTTGTACTGACATCTCACGCTGTGACATCACTGGTCTGGTTGTAGTGCTTTGCACCCATCTGGTCCACTAGGATTTGGAAGCACCACCAGGCTGTGTTCCTAATGTCTAGCTGACTATTTGGCAACATGCGAACAGCAAACAGACCTACAGTCCATACACGACACAAGCACAGACGCAAACACACCAGCTTGAGCTGTGGGCCAAACCACAGTCTATGGAATCAGCAGTTGGAACAATGTCTAGGATTGTATCATTTCCTGTCTAGACGTAATGATCTGGGTATAAAACAACATACATGTGATGCATATGCTCTGTTATCAATATTGAGGTGTGACACATGTAAACTTGCTCAATTCCTGGTATACAGTGTTAGTGTTAATGGCCTGCGGCACACTAAAAATTCAGATCGATATTTGACCTTTTGTTATCATTGTGATATGTTTGTATTGATTTTGATATGACGACACAATGTCGGCCTTAAGAGCTCGAGAGTGTCAATTCCTTGTTAAATATGAATTATTTTATACTTAGTAACTGGCAACCACAAATACTGGCGCCAGTGGATTTGATGGATTTGTCAGAAATGCAGGCTCCAGAGTCAACATCCCTCTCTCCATAAACCATTTTTTTCTTTCTTTCTTTCTTTCTTCCAGAAAACGAGCTGTTAGTAGCAATTATGTCTCATTGAACTGACTTTATAGATTATCGATTCCTTCGCAATGCTGTCCAAGACTTTATGAGCTACAGGAAGGCCTTTTTACAGTACTGTGTGGTATGTTAAGCTTTCCTAAAATGAATCAGTGTGTATTTGTGCGGTGGGGTTTTCTGTTGGGAAAACCCCACTGCAGCTTATTGCTCATGCCTTCATGAAATCTTTAGACAGAGCAATAATACCTGCAACCCCATTATAGCAAAGAGCAAGGGGAGGAATCAAAAGGAGAATGTGTGTGTGTGTGTGTTTGTCTGTGTCAACCGGTGGAAAGATTAATGAACTTCAATGTCACTTTGACAACTTCTCTCATCCGAAGACAAACACAATCCAAATGCTAAAGAACCAAAGGGGAGGTGGGTTGCCATAGAAACCATTTCAGAAGCCCATATAGGTTGCACTCAGAGACTAGTGTACTCTACTGTACATGCACCAAATTCAGGGGAAAAAAATAGAAACTGTAATGGTAACATTTCATTCCAACATTATGTGTACGTACAACAACTTGGAAAATTATATGAAAATTAATTATTTGTACAAATGAAGTAACGCATACATCCTACGTCATCTCCCGGAATGACGTTGTATTGTGAACGTTCATACGACAGTTAGTGAAAACTAGAGATTACAGTTTATAAAGTTTTAAATATGGATATTTTTCTTGCAAAAACACTTCAGTAGGCCTTTATTCACACTCAGAGCATGATGTGCTTTATTGGACTTCTTTTGGACTATTGAAAAATGACACCTATTCACTGCCATTATAAATCTTAGAAGAGCCAGACATTTTAAATACAACTCCAGTTGTATTCATCTGAAAGAAGAAAGGCATATGCACCTAGGAACCCTTGAGGGTTTTCATTTTTTGGGTGAACTATCCTTTTAAGTTGAGCAGCAAATACTATACACTGTATGCTTAGGCTTTGTGAATGAATTTTCAAAGGCTGTGAAGTTTTTTACTTTATGGAAACTACAGGTGCATCTCAATAAAGTAGAATGTTGTGGAAAAGTTAATTTATTTCAGTAATTCAACTCAAATTGTGAAACTTGTGTATTAAATAAATTCAGTGCACACAGACTGAAGTAGTTTGAGTCTTTGGTTCTTTTAATTGTAATGATTTTGGCTCACATTTAACAAAAACCCACCAAACAAATTAGAATACTTCATAAGACCAACAACAAAAAAAAAAAAAAACATTTTTAGTGAATTGCTGGCCTTCTGGAAAGTACGTTCATTTACTGTATATGTACTCAATACTTGGTAGGGGCTCCTTTTGCTTTAATTACTGCCTCAATTCGGCGTGGCATGGAGGTGATCA
>JAHKKF010514674.1:0-10958 GCA_019740295.1 Labeo calbasu
CAAGCGCTCACTGATGCTTCAGAAGGAGGAGGGGGGGGGGGTGAAAACTTTTGGAATTTCAAGGTCAGGGTAAATTTAACTTATTTTGTCTTCTGTTAAACATGCAAGTATCTTCTGTAGCTTCTAAAGGGCAGTACTAAATGAAAAAAATATTATATTTAGGCAAAATAAGAAAAATGTACTCATTTTCATTCTGTTCAAAAGTTTACACCCCTATCTCTTAATGCATCGTGTTTCTTTTGAAACATCAGTGAGCGTTTGAACCTTCTGTAATAGTTGCAAATGAGTCCCTTAGTTGTCCTCAGTGTCAAAAGATGGATTTCAAAATCATACAGTCATGGTTGGGAAGAGTTGATCTAAAACAGCTGTCAACCACGTCATCGTCTTAACTTATTTACCCAGCACATTTTTTATTTCGGCCGCACATGTGCACCTGTGCACAATTTATGTGCATCCCTGATTAAATATAATTCCAAAGTAGAATGTAATGTGTGCTGTACCTCTTTCCTATGTGCATTGTCACCTCGCCATAGTGCTTTTTGCGGTCTTTACCATGGTATTTCGACAGTCTTCCTACAGAAGGCCATAATCTGTGGAAATCACTCAGAGTGAAGCCCAACCTCGGGATCTAGAAACAGCTTTTAAGGAAAAAAATAGAGAGAGAAGATCCAGGTAAAGTCACTCACATTGTAAGACGTGGTTTCTTAAAGGTTCAGTGTCATTCCTCCTCTGCTTAAATCTCCTCTTTGGTTCACAATAGAAATTACACTCACTATGCTTTGGAGGATTTAAAGCACCGTTAAGCTTTGACTTCATTATTATGGTTATATTTAGAATATTTTTACTTAAATCAGTGCGGCATTTGAATGCGTAGCACCTTTTGTTGTTGAATGTTTTGTTTAAAAGTATGGTGTTTACACTAGTTTGGTCCCATGAGATTATGACTCAATATCAAAGTCAAGGTCATAAAATTAAAAAAAAGCCTGTATGCTTTTCTTTTAAAATGTGTCACGGAAAGAAAGTCATATGAAAAACATGAGGGTTTTTTTGTGAACTACTCCTTTAATTGTGTATGTCTGTTAAGAGTCTGAGGTTTTTCGACCTCTGTTGAAGTGCCTCGAATTGGTAAATATTTTGAGTCTGAGGTCGATGTGTGTAATGCAGAAGCTGACATATAGCATGTCAGACACATCCCAACTCTAGACAACTTTGCCTGTCAAACTTCAATCAAACTCCAGCAGACAGGTGAGATGACCTTTTAATGTCAATGCTTGATCTTTTGTTGAACCTCACTGACAAATTAGAAATGAGAAAGGTCGATTAGGCTAGAGTGGAAATTAGGAGGAACATGGAAGGCCGTTTTGAACGTTTGTTAGCCAAAACTCAAGTAAACTTCTGTTTATTGCAAACATAAAACAGAATGCATTCAAAATACCACTCAGTAGCACAAATGGGTCACTGTTTTTTGGGTCACACTGCCTGGAAGTGAGAAAAAGAAAGGTTATTTAAATTAATAGTGAATTTTACTTTAAAGTTTGATGAGGTGCTTCAAGGAAGCTCATTTTTCCAGATCCGTAACTGCAGATGTTTAAAACAAAAAAAAACAATCTACCCTTGACTTAGTGTGTAGCTTGTCCAAAAATACACCACAAATTGCTTTTGATTGGCCCCAAGCATTACTGAGCATAAACAGCTAAATGTTTTTTGCTTTTCATTGCCACAACTAAACAAAAGACATTACCAATTCAAATGGCCAAACTGGAGTGGCAGTAAATTAGCTTATAGCTTTGGCACCTTCCAAACATATTGAATCCTCAGCAGCGTGAGGTCTGAATAAGGGCTTCCCTAATTGTGCGCGGCACCAAATTTACATTTATGACCTCAATCCGATATAAATTCTCATATCTCCAGATTAGATTGATATTATGTCAGGCCAGAGTGCAATAAAGAGTCGATCAGAGGGTTGGACAAGCTGCATAAAGATCTAATTCTGATTTATTTTGAAGATCAGAGTGGTTTTTGCTGATGCCAATTTGGGAGTGATCAATTGGCACGACTCATTCTTGTAGTTAACTCCCCGCAGAACATTAACCGACCACCTTGCTGCCGCACAGCCAATGAGGTGCAGCACTGATGTATATAAAGCGTTGATGCACTCAAAGAAGACGCAGACCCAAAGGATGCGTATGCCCTAGAACTGATTCTGCAAGAATCTAGTGGCTGATAAACTTTGTTGTTGATGTAATACAGTTATAAATTAGGTAAGCCAGGTGATTTTCTTAGAAGAGTATATTACGATAACAGCATATTGGTTCATTACAGTGGAAAGTATCAGGGGAGTGATACTACAGAGATGCGCTGATAATATAATGTGCAAAAATCTATGCTAAAACCCGCCTGGCAAAATTGTTGTGAAAATCATCCCACTGTATCCATAATGCTTTTTATAGAATAGACGCACAGTGTATGAACATTTGACCTCTCCTGTGACCCAAAGACAGAATGACAGCCATGTGCTAGTGTGTCAGGGTTGTACAACATTCAGAGCAGAAGTGAATTGAGATAGACAGAGATGAACGGACAGGAAGATGGATAGATAGACAGACGGATTGTTGCATGGACAGACAGACGGACAGGTAGATAGATAGACAGGAAGATGGATAGACGGACGGACAAGATGGATGGATGGACTAGATAGATAGACAGGAAGATGGATGGATAGATGGAGAGACAGATAGACAGGAAGATGGATAGACAGACGGACGGATGGATGGACGGACGGGATAGATAGGTAGATAGATAGATAGATAGATAGATAGATAGATAGATAGATAGATAGATAGATAGATAGATAGATAGATAGATGGACAGGCGAACGGACGGATGGACGGACGGACGGACAGACGGACGAGATAGATAGATAGATAGATAGATAGATAGATAGATAGATAGATAGATAGATAGATAGATAGGAAGATGGGGGTGTGGCCAATTCTGTGGAATGGTTGGATGGCAGCGTTGTACCTACTTACTGTGAATCTGTAATACTACGTAATGGCTTTGAAAGCCAAACTCTGTCAGAAATGATTCGTCGGGTCGGATAAAAGGGGGAGAAAAAAAAGGGAGCGGGGCATTTGGGTTGATTTATGGCAATGTCAGGCAGATTGTAGCGCCCGCATGCTTGAGGTTGTGCTCTGTAATGGAGCGTCATTAGCGAGTCGCGTGTTCACCGCGGACGGGGCCAAGGCCTGGGCACGGGGCTCAAGACCGCTGATTAGATATGCAGAAAGAGAACTGTGACTGCCTGAGGGGAGGCACTCGATGTGTGGTCAAACGAAAATGAATTTAACGGGATCTAATGGGGTTTGAGCCCTTTCTCTCCCTCCTGTGAAGGCAATGGCATAGTTAATATAGCGGGAAGACGGGCGGTTCTTGGAATGGAGGCTGAAGGGAGCATGGAAGGGATTCTGGGAGCTCAGGGGTCAGCGGCGCACCGTGTGCCGCTAGTGGAGCGAATGTTCACGATGTGCTACTGTCAGGCCTGAGATCAGTGGAGTAAGGCTTTCGTCTGCCTCGATGGAACCGCCGCATGAGTTGTCGCCTTGAGTTTAGCTGATGCCAGCGTCGTGCTGTTTAACGTGCAGGGCATGACCAAGCAGGCGAGCTGCTCCGCATTACTGACTGCTGCCTCTACGAGACCTTGGTGAGACATTAACAGCGTGGAAGAGGTATAATTGCCAACGTTGCATATGGACGAGCAGAATGAACTCACCTTGAAAATGTTTTACAGCCAAATGGGGAGAGGACCCTGGCAAGTGTACTTTAGTTCCCCAGTGAGGTGTTTAGCTTCTTTATGGAACACACATATGGCGTAATGGTACAGTGTTTGGTTTAACTGGTCATTTATGAGGAGGTCATCTCGTTTGATGGCCGAGGTCCACGTCAGCACGATGTTATTGATTCATATGAGAGCGCTGCTGCTGTTGATGGAGTTTTGCTGCCAAAGAGTTTTACTGCTTCTACACAAAAAAAGGATGATGGCAGCAAGAGAAGGCATTAGGATGGTGTATTTTTTTCTGAGAGGAGGATTGTTTGTATGTGTTTGACAGGGACAACAGTTTCCTACTGTAATCACGGCTGTTGCCATCCAATTTCTGAGCCATTACGGCTGGCCTGGATGGAGAGAGGTATCAAAATTCCTATTGTGAATGGCACTCTCTAATGACCATCAACATAGCAGTTGTTCTGTTTTCTCTCTCTGTCTCTCCTTTTATTTTTTCCCCTTTGTACCATGCCACCTGTTTGCAGAGACTTACATGCAGTGGTATGTGGGTATAATAATAATATTAATAATTCTAAATAATAATTAAACAACAACAACAACAACAACAATAATAATAATAATAAAAATAGTTATTAGTAGTAGTAGTAGTAGTAGTATACAATAATATTAATAACTGTTATTGTTATTATCAATATAAAACAATGGAGTTAAACATTGTGGGCATAAAGATTATTATTATTATTATTATTATTATAAACATTAATTTAAAACATTGACAAGATCAAGGTGACTTTACAATTACTTATTGTTCTTCCTATTAATAATAACTATTACAATAATAATAACTTAACAATGCTGTTAAGAAACACTGGGCATAAAGCATATTTTATTATTTACTATTATTATCTTATTAATAATAATAATGACAACAATAAATTGCTATAAGCATTCATTTGAACCATTGTCAGTAACACATTTTGTGGGCATAAAACAATAATAATAATAATAATAATAATAATAATAATGTTTCATTGTGGGCATAAAGCACATAATTATCATTATTGTTGTTGTTGTTGTTATAAACATTTAAACCACTGGTCACTTTACAATTCATTATTGTTATTATTATTATTAACTTGGTTATCAATATAAAACATTGGTGTTAAGAAACATTGTGTCTTATTATTATTATTATTATTATTATTATTATTATTATTATTATTCATTTAAAGCATTGGCAGGCTCAAGGACACTTTACCATTAATAATCAACTAACAAATCAGACTTTGAAGAAGAAAAAAAAACAAGGCTTCAATAACGATGCAGTCACGTAAGACTCTACAATATGCACTACTGTGCAACAGTGGAGGAAATGTGATTATACATGCATGCATAATTATATAGCATATACAAGCCTGTATAGAACAATTAAAACAGCAGTAGTCCACATATTGTATGCCAATTATGGTTTCTGAGCATAGTCACATTAACATAATCACAGTATTCTATAAGCTACAAGTAAATTGCAGCATTGCTTTAATCACAGTACGCACATAAGGATGCACATAAATGTAGCCATTGACACACCCCTGACCAACGCTTTGTGGACATTTAGCTGTTAGAGAGACAATCGTTGGGGTGCATGTTAATGCCCGTTGTGTCTGTTGAGTACTGTCAGGTGCGAGCGGTACAGTGCTTCTATAATGAGCATGGCAGACACAGCGAGCCAAGATCTGGAAAAGTGTATGTGGAGGGGGGGATGAAAAAGGTCACCTTGTTTTGCGCCTCTTACACTCCACCTAGCAGTGAACTCATCCGAGATGTCAATTCTGTCTTCCGAAGCTCTGGAAACTGTCCATGTGTGGCACTGCAACACACCAAAGATATTTGCATGCACGCAAATACACACACATTGGCATGTTTGTTTTTCTGGAACAGTGCCATGTTTGCAGAGAGTGATAAATAAATCTGTGCAGTCATGAATATGCAAAGGGTGCATTGTGGGATCCTCTTCTGACTCCATCCACTTGACAGAGTCCAGATCATAAAAAGGTGCCAGTGTCTCTCACTTAAAAGGTCAGTGTTAACACTGGAGGTCCAGGTCACTGCAACTGATGAATCTCATCTTTATAAGTGCAAGCTCTCTCTAGTTTTAATCACTGTCATTGTGTTAAATGAGAGTCTAGTTAAGTCCATTTCATTCGCTTCTCTAGTCTGAAAGCTTCATGCATGCAGGTTTGTGGACAGACTGGCTATATTCAGATTTTTTTTTTTTGCATATCCAAATCAAATGTGTTTCAAATAAATAACAAATGCATTACATCATATTTTTCATCTAGATTCAGAAATGTATTTGTTTCAAATTGGAACACTTTGATATGATAGTTTGCCTTGAAATGGGCCTCAGTGCAAGTAAATCACTCACTCAGTCACACATATGCGACTAAATTTTGAGCTAAACATATCTTTAGTGTATCATTAGCCATTGGCTAATAAATTGTTAGATTGGCAGTGTTTGAGTTAGATGCTAAGAATAAGTTTAGATCGATATATACAGTATATATATTTTTTCACTCGCTTTAGCCTGAACACTCTTGAGTTTCACTCTACGTCTTTACAGCACACTATTCTCATTGATATTAATGGATGCGCAGCATATTTGACATCCTGTAGGCTCTAGTGTGTAGGCAGGAAACTCATTGTCACTTGGCTAAGAAAGCTGCAAAGAGGGAGAAAACGAGAGACTTTTACATACCACGTAGAATTTACATGCTACATGTTAATTATGAACTTTGAGGTTTTTTCCTGTCAAATGAACGAGTTTGTTTGGAATTATTCAGCTATGAAGAACAAGCAGAAGACACTGCCAGTTTCTTCAATAGGGGGCGGAGTTAATGCGCAAGCAGTCCTATTGGCTAACGTTCACCGATTTTGAAGGTTGAATGAATGCAGACAACATGATTAATATTCATTAACCCATCAGTTCATCAGACCTTAGCGTGTTTTATATTTTGGCAAGTAAACACAAAAAAATACTAGCCAGTAATCAGCTCGATGTTAAAAACTGTTATTTATATATAACCATCTTATCCTTTTAGCTTATTCAGTTACTCTTCCTGTATTTTTATGTTTTTGTCTTGGTATCGGTTCAGTAGTAGTATCAAAATATTTTAGTTAGGTATTGTATAGTTTGAACTAGGGATGTCACAATCCCCAGTCACATCCACAGTTCAGTACGCGCTTGTGAATTGCGGTTTTTCGGTTTTGCATTTAAATAACTTTCTTGTTTTATTTCTCTCTGAATTTGCTGTATGTGTGCCCGCAATTTCACATGCTGAAATGAGGAAACGCTTCCCCTCTTAAATTTGAAAAAGCAACACACGCAGAGCATCTTGCCTTCTAATGACATGCAATGATAAGCCTTTCTAAACCTATTGTCCATTAAAAGTTTTAAATCAAAAGTTATAAAAAAAAAAAAACATAACTTGTTTTTAATTCACAACATCAGTTGAGTGTTTGAAATAACTTCCCTCTGTAATCTGATGTGGATTCTTATCACAGAATGAGGCAGACAATAAATTCTATACTCATATTCTATGTATGCCGATTAGCAATGACTTATGAAAATACACGAGGTGGCTTGAAGAAAACAGATAAACCATATGTTATTGCAGACGAGTGTTTATTGTCCTTACATTTCATCATTCAAATCGTTTAACGTTATTTTTTTTTTATTCAGTTACAGCAATAGCGATGCCTTTATCCATATTAGAGAAGCTGGAACGGAACGTCATCAGTGATACTTCTTTGAAGCGTATGTGGATTTTCTGCACGAGGGCGCCCTCTGGCGTCCAGTATGAATAAAACCCATTCTATTTTGCATAAAAATCGAAAAAAACAATACCTCTTTCAAAAGAAAAATTAAGCAGCAATATACTAAACCGTTTTTTAAGGTTTACAGAAGTATTTGTTAATTTGTTGCAAAAAAAAAAGAAAAAAAAACACTGAAGTGGCAAGATATCAGAACCGATCCAAACTGAATGGATGAATGGCACAACAATGGGCCTCAGGATCTCGTCACGGTATCCCTGTGCATTCAAAATGCCATCAATGAAATGCACATGTGTTCGTTGTCCATAACATACGCCTGCCCATACCATAACTCCACCGCCACCATGGGCCACTCGATCCACAACGTTGACATCAGCAAACCGCTCACCCACACGATGCCATACACGCTGTCTGCCATCTGCCCTGTACAGTTAAAACCGGGATTCATCCATGAAGAGAACACCTCTCCATCGAATGTGAGCATTTACCCACTCAAGTCGGTTACGACGACGAACTGCAGTCAGGTCAAGACCCCGATGAAGAAGACGATCATGCAGATGAGCTTCCCTGAGACGGTTTCTGAAAGTTTGTGCAGAAATTTTTTGGTTATGCAAACCGATTGTTGCAGCAGCTGTCCGGGTGGCTGGTCTCAGATGATTTTGGAGGTGAAGATGCTGAATGTGGAGGTCCTGGGCTGGTGTGGTTGCACGTGGTCTGCGGTTGTGAGGCCGGTTGGATGTATTGCCAAATTCTCTAAAACTCCTTTGGAGACGGCTTATGGTAGAGAAATTAACATTCAGTTCACGGGCAACAGCTCCTGTGAACATTATTGCAGTCAGCATGCCAATTGCACGCTCCCTCGAAACGTGCGACATCTTTCATAATTCACCATTGTGCTGTGTGATAAAACTGCACATTTTAGAGTGGCTTTTTACTGTGGCCAGCCTAAGGCACACCTGTGCAGTAATCATGCTGTCTAATCAGCATCTTGATATGCCACACCTGTGAGGTGGATGGATTATCTTGGCAAAGGAGAAGTGCTCACTAACACAAATTTACACAGATTTGTAAACAGTATTTGAGAGAAATAGGCCTTTTTTTGTACACAGAAAGTCTTAGATCTTTGAGTTCAGCTCATGAAAAATGGGGGCAAAAACAAAAGTGCTGCATTTATAATTTTGGTCAGTGTACAAAAATTGACAAAAAAAGTCAATATATTATGCTTTATTTATTTTTTTATGTTGTCTGCATGTGCATGCTAAATTATAAAAAATATTAATTAAACACAAATTTTGAGGAATGCTACTCACTTTACTTGTCGAGCATTTCATCCAACAGTTAAACCAGCGATGTTAATTCCGTGACAACAGGCCCATCTGTGCTACGGCATTCTGACAATTAGAGTCATTTTATGAAGTGTTCACAAACGCACACAGACGCATAGACGAAAAAGGGATTTAATTCCCTTTGAACCCGGATGTTCCCCTAAGAGGGACTAGACCTGATTAACACATCAAAGAACTAAAAATCACAAATGCAATCCACACAAGTAAATAAACAATGCCACATATATACACACACACATACACGTAAACACCGACAGTGTCCATAGACACACTCGCACACAAAATTTACTTCAACAAACAGCCTGTGGAAATGAGATTCTTTTCATGGCTTAAGCGCTTCTCCCAAATTTTGCACATTTAATCAGAGCAGGAGAAATGCTAGGCAGAACATCAGTGGACCAATTCAACAAAGCATAGCATATAATCGCTCTAAAAAGTTCAGGGCCCGACCGAGAGAATAGCGCTTTGAGGCAATGACATTGACGTCCATCCCATTGAGAAATTGGCCAGAGGACATTTACAGGCAGCCAAGTCTGGTAATTCTCAAACCATCACGAGCAATAAAAGCATGACTAGAAGCGCACTGCACATCTTCCTCATCCTCTTTTGTCAGAAACGCTGGCTTCTGTACTCTTTTATCCACTGCAGGCATAGGATTTCAGACCATTCCAATGAGGTATGGATTTATATAATTAGTATTAGCTACACAACAGCCAATAGAACACGAGATGAAATTATATCATTGAGAGTTGTCTATCCCACAGATTTTAAAAGGTATTAAAAGCATTTAAGAGATGAAATCTGCTCCATTCACAACCGGCCGTTTTGGCATTGCTTGCTGTCTTGCTTTTTTTTGTATGATTGATCGAAAAAAAAAAAAAAATTAATTAAGCCAACACAATTAAACAGAAATTCTCTGGGCTGTATTCATCCCCTCTGATATTCAATCATGGAGTAAAATTGTTTCTGCCACTCACATATTGATTTAATTGTCTCATCTACTGTGTTAATTAACCAGACTTGACAGCCAAGACTGGTGCCCACCGGTAGAGGTTATCACCCTGAGACAAAGAGCTAAAAAGGAACAGCTGCACAAGTGCAAAACTAAAGCGGCACGTGGGATGCAATGTAACACTATGTGCAGTCAAGCTTTGGTTAAACCTTGAATAAAGCTTGCTGTGCCAAAATACAATAACTGATTGTTTATGAACTCAATACTAACTAGAAATGTAAAAATTGGTCATACATTGAAGGTTTTGTTATAGTTAATATATTAAAAAAATTGATGAACATAGACTGTAATATAACCACAATATACACTGCCATTCAAAAGATTGGGCCCAGCAAGATTTTATACATTTTGTAATTTTTATTATTCAAGGATGCATTAAGTTGATCAAAAGTGACAGTAAAGACTGTTACAGAGCAGTTCTTTTCTATTTTAGTTTATCTTTATGTTCATATTCAAGTATCTTGAAAAAAATACAGTGCTTTTCATAAAAAGCAGCACAACCATCTTAACATTGATAATAATAAGAAATGTTTCTATAGCACGAAATCAGCATATTTGAATAATTTCTGAAGGATCATGTGACAATAAAGTCTGGAGTAACGGCTGCTAAAAATTCAGCTTTGCATCACAGGAATAAATTACATTTTAAATTATAGGAAGATAGAATGCAGTTATTTTGAATTGTAATAATATTTCAGAATAATTTAGTGTTTACTGTATTTTCAATCAAATAAAGGCATCCTTAGAGCATAATAGACTTCATAGAGAATGTAATAATGAACGTAGTGGTCATCATTTACTCCCGACATCTGAGGTGCTGAAGATGCAGTGGATTACATTTGTTTGTGAAGGGAATGCGCCTCCCGATCTACATACATCCATCTGTGTTCGTGCAAATCATTTGTGATCCAACTTCACTTACAGCAGAAGTGAGTATAAGGTTTTTTTTTTATGAATCTTTGCAATCGCTTTTCCTAATAATGTG
>JAHKKF010514677.1:0-21957 GCA_019740295.1 Labeo calbasu
ATGGTTTCAGGCAAATAAACAGGCCTAATATTCCCAAATAAAGTGGGCCAGCCAAACCCACATTGAGTACCACTCATGCCTGGCTTTAATTAATACCCATACTCAAACAAGCACAAAATACACACGCAAACGCATCCCGTATGTTTGCGCATGTTTGAAAATAGCAGGAAGAGTGCCAAAAAATTCTCCTTAATGCACTTGGTTGAGATTAATTAATATCTAGGCTGAAATCCAATCACAACAAACTCAAGTAGATGGAGACACACTACTGCTCACACAGACATACCATACATAAACACAAATACATTAAGCTGGTGTTAAGGTAAAACAGACGGAACATTGTTTAAACAGGTACAGTGTGACTCCACCTGCATTTGGATGTGGGCTTTCACACATACCCATACATGCAGAGAAGAGATTACGCGTACACACACACGCAGGAAAAGCTGATCTGTGACCGTGCATAACTCTACAGCATTAACATACTGGCAGCAGGTGTTTACACATCGCCTGTTAATTCACAACCAGATTGTAGCTGGTTTTAGGAGTCAGAGAGGTGTGGTTGCTAGAGTCAGCGAGTACACACAGCAGTTAAAAAAACAACACATGGCTGAACTGAAACGAAGAGTCACGGCTCATCAAATGGTAAATTCTTATGCTGCACACTTCAGCCTATAATTTACATACAGTATGTACATCAACAACTGTCAAAGAACTAAAACTACTATGGACAAATTCAACATATTTATATGGCTTACCAATAGGTTCATAAAAAGACTGTGACATACTGATTTGAATTAAAATTTAAATATCTAAGACAAAAAAGCAGTACTACAAGAGACATTAGCTAGCAAAGAGTTTTAAATTGACATGACTGACCAATCAGAATCAGGTATTTCATATATGATAATATGATTCCTTAAAAATAATAATATTTCATAATTTAAAAAAGTTAATATAAGCATTATATTTCTAAACGAAACAAAACAAAAAAGAAAAATAGTTTTTATATACATTAAACACAATTTATAAGCCCTCCTATAATCAGTAACCTAACAGCTCATGCTTAAGATGTAAATTATGATACCAGGTCACCAGAAAAATTCATTTTCTTTCTGGGCTAATGTCAGACAGGATAATACATTTTCGCAACCAAATGTGTAGTCTTCCAGCATAGAAGGCACATGTTTATGGGGAGATCATCCTGCAGAGACTAATTTAGCAGAGGCTAGAGGAAACAGCAATTTGTCTTGCCAATGTAAGAAGCACTGCCGACTGGCAGAGGTTCTCTATGAAATTCAGTTGAGTGCCTGGCTGAAACGCCTGCCAGCAGAGACATTTTTACAGTAACTTGTCTGTTCGCCTGGCTGCTGCAGTGGATGGCGTTGGCATAATGCTCCACCATGAGAAGCATAAGGAAGCTCTTACTGGCAGCAAGAGAGGACTGGTATGAAAATACTGCTGGCAGTCTGGAGTAGCTGTGAAAAACAAGCAAGTTCCACTGCGTTTGTGCTTTACCTTCTAAACTCTGGGTTGCTCAAAATATGCAGTGTTTTGGGAATGAAATAAGGGAGACCGGGGGGCAATTTGAACATTTTGTTCATTTTTCTTCATTAATCACACACTACTAATGAGCTACCTGCCAACTTTTGGTGTAAGAAACATTTATATGCACCAAATGAAACTGTATGATTAATAGAGAATGATTAAATCCTTGTAATGAATTTAAGACCAATTTTGGAGACCATGTGGGTGGCTGGAGGCAAATGTAAAACTTAAATTACGTTAAACCACTGTATCTCAAATAAGACCAAACTTTTAAGCAATGTTATCATTATTTTAATATGTATTAATGGATCTGAATAGCTTTAACTTTTACATTATACTGATTATTTTATCTGTCAAGAATAACACGTTTAAAGAAAAAGTGACCCCAATATTTAAACGATCTGAAATAAGATCGATCCTTAAGCTATATTAATCAGCTTATAAATCGAAATTTCAATTAGATACTTCAATTAAATAATGGAAAAAAAGATACAATCTTTCAATTCAGTTTAACAGTTCTTATTGTACTAGTGTCACAAATGCCACCCACCCAGTCAAGATAAAATCTTATATAGTGCCTAGTTGTGAAAGTGTTATTTTCTGCCATTTAATCAAATAAAATCTAAAGAGCAAATATATGTTTAAATTCAAAGGCTTAGATAGTTAAACAGCAGAAAAAAATATTGTAGTAAAATTATATATATATATATATATACCAAAATAAGAGGGATCACACAAAATGCATGTTATTTTTTATTTCCTACTGACCTGAATAAGATATTTCACATAAAAGATGTTTACATATAGTCCACATATAGTTACATATAGTCCAAAAGAAAATAATAGCTGAATTTATACAAATGATCCAGTTCAAAAGTTTACATCTCCTTGATTTAATATTGTGTTGTTACCTGAATGATCCACAGCTGTTTTGTTGTTGTTGTGGCTCATGAGTCCCCTTGTTTGTCCTGAACAGTTCAACTGCCTGCTGTTCTTCAGAAAACTCCATCAGGTACCACAAATTCTTTGGTTTTTCAGAATTTGTGCGCATTTAAACCCTTTCCAACAATGACTGTAAACGCTCACTAATGATTCAGAAGGAAACATGATGCATTAAGAACCGAGGGGTGAAAACTTTTTGAATTTGAAGATCATGGCAAATGAAACTTATTTTGTCTTCTGGGAAACATGCAAGTATTTTCTGTAGCTTCTGAACGGCAGTATTAAATAAAAAAAAAATAATAATAAAAAACACATTTAGACAAAATAAAATAAAAATGTACACATCTTCATTGTTCAAAATTTTTCACCCCCAGCTCTAAATGCATCGTTTTTTCCTTCTGAAGCATCAGTGAGAATTTGAACCTTCTGTAATAGCTGCATATTAGTCCCTCAGTTGTCCTCAGTGTGAAAAAAATGGATCTCAAAATCATACAGTCATTGTTGGAAAGGGTTTAAATACAATGCTGAAAAACCAAAGAATTTGTGGGACCTGACGGATTTTTCTGAAGAACAGCAGGCAGTTTAACTGTTCAGGACAAACAAGGGACTCATGAACAACTATCTCTAAACAAACAAACCACAGCTGTGGATCATTCAGGTAACGACACAGTATTAGTGTATGTAAATATAATTAAAATAATTAACATTTTGCAGATTCTTCAAAAGATAAAATTATATGTGCTTGACTGTGTGATTAAATAAATTTGCTGTGTAACCCCTGCTGTCCTTTTTTTATTAAAAGACCAATGCTTTTTTCTTTCATCTGTGGTGCTGAAACAAATAAAATACAAATAATACAGCCGGAATTGCCATTCTGCATGCTTGTAGCTGTAACTATAACCATTTGTGTTCAGCTGCACTGCAAACACCATTTTGTTGACCAAACATCTTGGGAATTAGAGACTAAACCATCACATTACCTGTTCTCCGCACTATTATTAACCTAACAAGCTTTGCAGACAATTCAGCACTACAAAGTTTAAGGGTTAACTCACTGCTTTATTCGGTGAAGTCCTTAATGAAGGTTATAGCGGACTTCATATCATCCAAACAACCTGAGGATAAGAACGTAAAAAGCTGAATCCATCCAATCTCCACTCAGACAAAGAGCGCAAGCTTGCCAGGAAGACTTTAATGTCTTGTTTCACCCCCTAATGTAGACTTCACAGATCCAATCGGGCCTCCTCTTATAGTACAACCGGTGTTTTATCTCTACACAAAGCCGGGATAAAGAGACGCTAAAAGGTGAGCGACTCATCAGATATGGGGGGCTGATACCGTTGACGGAGTGCAGCAAGAGAGCCATCATTCCCTTGATCCTCTTTAAACAACACCCCCAGACCATAAGAAGTCCTTTAAGTCCTCCATCCAGTTCAGTCCTGGGCAACAGTGGAGAGGAGGCCATAAAAAAGCCACTTAGCCCCTGTAATGGGCAATCTTTGGGGATAAAAGGTAACCTCTCTGACTCCCATCATGCAGACTACTGCTCAGAGCCAGTAAATTCTGCCCCACCAATACTCCACACGGCCAATTCAATTATGGGCGCCAGCCGTTCAAATAAAGTATTAAAGTGTCGAGTTGAATGAGGATGTTTTGTTTTATGGGGTGATTAGTCGTTGTCCTTTATGTCTGTGGATGTCCCTGTTTTCCGCTAATCTATGTTGGCTGAGTTAGGTGTCTACAATCCCACCATAAGGCCATCACATTGGTTTTTATACCTCACACTCTAAAAAAACGATGGGTTAAAACAACCCAATTTGGGTTACTTTGGTAACCCAACGCTGGGTCAAATATGGACAAACCCACCGTTGGTTTATTTTAACCCATCCAATTGGGTTAAATTTTTGACACGTGACTCACGTCTGGTGTGGACAGCTAAATTGCTTGTTGCGAACTAAGACTGTTTAGTTGTGCCATCTTACAAAGTCAAAGTGTTGTCTAGTCAAAGTGTTGCCTATGTAACCAGTTAAGTGGCGATGAGGTCTTAAAATGTATGGAAAGAGTCTTAACTCAATGATTCCTGTATACACCCTGGAGTAACAGTCTGCCACAGGCAATTCTAGCTGCATTTTTCATCAAGTAATTTCTTAAATTATCCTTGACTATATTCTGGCCTGCCATCTAGTGGCGATTTTTTTTTTTTTTTGGCCCAATGCCAAACCTACTTGCCGACCCAACAGCTGGGTTACACAAATAACACAACATAATGACCCAACAGGCATAACCCAGCAACTGAGTTAAAAAAATAACCCAGCGTTTTTCAGAGTGCTGCAGGATGTGTCAGGATGGAGGTTATTGGCCTTTAAAAGAAAATCTGTTGCATGTGTAGGTTATTTGGAACATTACATCCAAACTAAAACCGCAAGTGTAAGTGAAAACCCTGAGAAGTAGAAAGGATGTGCATTACAAGCCTTAAAAGGATAGTTCATCCAAAAATGAAAATTCTGTCATTAATTACTCACCCTCATATGGTTCTAAACTCGTAAGACTCTTGTTCATCTTCAGAACACAAATTAAGAAATTTCTGATGAAATCCGAGAGCTAGTTATGTTGTTATCTATGCAGGGTCAGAAAGCTTTCCTTAAATTTCTTAAAATATGTTAATTTGTGCTCTAAAGATGAACAGAGGTCTTACAGGTTTGGAACATGAGTAATTAATGACAGCCTTTTCATTTTTGAGTGAACTATCCCTTTAAAAGTCTCATGAAACACATAATTTTTTGAGATTTTAAGGCAGAATATGAAGCATTTGTGTTGGACCTCAAAGAAGACAACGTTAGCATCCTTTAATTTTAATTCCAGGAGAAAAGTGGTTAATTTGAAGCTTTTTGTGCTATTTTCATCTTCCGGGTTTAACAGTATGTGCAAAAGTTATTAAAAATGCAACAGCACATTGATATACATCATGTACATGTTTGAAAAACAGTAAAATGCAAATGGCTGGGGATCTATTTGTGCATTACATTACAGCCGTTAAGATATGTCTGTATTTTTGTGCGGTGAGTTTACAAAACCATGTACAGTATGACATACTTGTTCATTTTAATGCATGCAGTAGCGTGCATTTATGGGAACCTTTGATGTTTTTAACTCAATGAAAGCGCAATAAAGCTTATTGGATCAGAAGGGGTTATTGTGTCGTCCACTTTTTAGCATTTTTCAAAACTGTGCTGAGAATCGCTGTTGTAATAGAGGGTTTCATGACCCTTTATGCAACTGACAAATTGCTGCCAGAATGATAGCATTCAAATAAATTACCTTGTGAAAAACTACACAGGGTGCTAAAATGCAAACTACAATGTACAGTCTGCATAATGTTCTGGAGACTATGCTGACAGGCTCACATAAAAGGTAAACTATCTATTAATAATAATTACGACAACCGAGTTAGAACCTGTTAGTAGATCTTGTAACTATAACCATTCAAAAGTAGCTATGCATTCTAGTTTTTTTTTTTTTTCAAGCAACATAAATCATAAATATTTCATTACAACATAGTGATGTTTTTCCTGTGACAGATTATTTTTTGAAGTGAAATGGACTTTCATTATTCTTGTCTGCTGCCTTTCATATCACAACTCAAGATAGTCACTACTGAAGGTGCTATCAGTTAACATTGTCACAATGTCATTTTATTGCAGCTCCTGATTGATTAGTAACATGGCATTCACAGCTCGGGTAACCTGGGGGCAGAACTGAGCAAAGACGTTGCATGCAGGTTACATACTAACGGCGGGTCCTGGACTAACACAGCAACTGCAATTGAGATAAGTGTGAATGCGAACGGATAGCTTTCTCCAGGTATTTCAGACCTTCTAGATTAATATCTTCTACTATTATTGCTACTGCTAATTAGATGTCAAAACTCCCCCAGGAGGTTTGGAGAAAAACTGCAATTGATAATCACTGAACACCACCAGTGGCTTGAGGGGCTGGTAACAGCTTGCGGTCCATTCAAGCTTATCTCAGTGAATAAGAATAAACATACAGCAGAAAAAAAAAACTGTTAGGAATAATTAAGGAAGCACTGGAGGAAGACTTTTATCTCAGATTGTGCAAAATTAGAATAGTTTATCACCCTGGACTAGTATAATTAACCACATCCATAACACTGGTGAGCTCTTCTTCTGTGAAAATGTTTACTGCAGGCAACTATGATATCTCAGCGACTTATATCTGTGGGATCACATTTAAAAAACGCAAGTGTTAAATGTTTTTTTTTTCCTTAGGGAAAGGTGTTAAGGTGACAGTTCACAACATGAGGGTGAGTAATAATGACAGAATTTTCATTTTTGGCTAAATTATACTTTGAACTAACCTTTAACAACTATACATGACACATTAAACTCAACACTTGCATTACAATTACACAGTTGAAACACTGACAAAAACATTTTGCAAATGACATTTCAATATCAATGTGTAGAGAGAAACAGAGACTTCTGCTTGAGAATCAACTAAGCATGGATCATAAAATGTATTTGAATACGACTAAATTTTATCATGTTATACCATAATTCCATTTTGGTTTCATATAATGATATCCCACTCTATATTACAATAAAAAAAACATTTAGGCACATTTAGTCACAGCTGCAGAGAACCGAACAAAGAATATGCGTTAAAACAGAAGGCTATTAGGCTCCAGCAACATTTTCTGCTCCGTTTCCTAATGCAAGTTTGATAATAACATTTTCTCTTTAAGTTTCCTGGTTAAGCGCTCCAGCCAGGCTTTTCAGCCTCGTATTGTGGGTTAGCTCATAAATTAACAGCATGTGGTTGCACACTTGATTAGTTATGAGCTAATCGAGAGGGAACTGCTGCGCTAATATTTAAGTCCTAAAATGAAAATGGAAAAATGGAGTTTTCTTTGCCCATTTGGGCCAGAGTCCAGGAAGCAGTTAGGGGCCATTATCAGTGTTTCACCTGAGTGGGAGCCTTTCTGAGTGGCACTCATTTAGCTGAAACGGTCTTTCAATTACTGAATTAAAGGGGCCATAAAACATTTGCATATGTCCATTTCCACTGTGATCAATGGTGAGTTTATGTGTTTAAAATCAGGATACAAGCACTGGATTTATATCACTGCAGATGAGAAAGAGAGCATACTCACTCAGTACAAACTTTACGAACATACACATTCTCAGTCTAAAACTTTTAACCAAATATATTTCACTGCAGGACAGATGTCATGCATAGATAATGTGAGACAAATGGAACTATAATGCTTCTGTTATGTTAAATCACACATTGATTTAACCTCAAAATTAAAACTTTAACACCCTCTCTTTTTTTTTTAACTCATTACACACAACTTATTCACACTTATATTATATTAGGCACCAACACTAATGTTCCACAAAAAATGAAAAGTGCAAAATCTGCAGTGTTAGGTCCCATAGTACAGCTTCAGCTGTGATACCCATCCCATGGGTTTTTAGTGTCGAAGTCTCACTAAATTGTTCATCACATTTTTGTTTAATACTTTACAGCTGAAAGAGTGTTCCTCTAAACACAGCCCCTAACATACCACAAAAATGAGGAAATTAAGAAAAAAAAAGAACAGTAATATTGTAAAATAATTTAAAATAAGTATTTTCTATTTTAATTGATTTATTCTTGAGATGGCAAACTGAATTTTCAGCAGCCATTACTCCAAACTTAAACGTCACATGATCCTTTAAAAATCATTCTAATTATTATATATTATTATATAAATACTACTGGAGTATTGCTGCATATTTGTGGAAACCTTGCCTTTTTTCTTTAACAATGACTTTGACTTTTTTTTTTTTTTAAACAAAGTTTACTCAATTTAATGCATACTTGCAAAATAAATGTATCAGTTTCTTTCCAAAATAATAAAAACTGAAATCTTACTGAAAATCATTTACAATATCAACTAAAATAGTAGTAGTAGTAGCAATTTTAATGATAATAATAACTAGATGAGTAAAGTTTGAGAACAAATTTTGAAGTTGGCTTGAGAAAGCCTAGCCATAAAAAAATGAAGCAGTTGAAAAAGTTTGAAACTTTAGATATAGATGGATTAGGGAGATGTTGCTAACATGTTCTTAGCATGTTACTAGCATAATTTTAGCATGATTAGCATGTTGGTAATGATGATTAGAATGTTGCATGTTTTAAACAGGACTTGCATGTTGTTAGCATGTGGTTAACATGTTTTAAGCATGATTACCATGTTGCTAGCATAATTAACATGTTACTAGCATGTTTCTAGCATGATTAGTATGTTGCTACTGTTGTTAACATGTTTTAAAGCCATTAAAATGCTGCATGTTTTTAGCATGATTAGCATGTTTTAACATGTTTGTAACCTGACTAGCATTTTTATAGCATGATTAGCTTGTTGCTAGAATGTTTTAACGTGATTTAACACATTGCTAACATAAATGGGAAAAAAATTCAGCTAAAAAATGAGTAGAATCAGCTGATTTAGTAATAAAGACTGTTACAACTAAAACCAGCTAAAAAAACCCTGCTAAAACCAGCTGACTTAGCAAAAAAGATGAAAACCAGCTAAAACAAAAATAGCTAAAAACAAACAAACAAACAACCAGCTAAAAAACAACTACAACCAGTCTAAAAACCAGGGTGGTTGTTTAGTCTGGTTTAAGCTGAAAATAGCTTAAAGACCTTGGTTGGTCTTTTAGCAGGTCTCCCAGCTTGACCAGCTAAGACCAGACTGTGGTCAAAACCACTTTAAAACCAGAGTTGTTAAGCTTCACTATAGCAATAGACAGATTAAATATACCATAATACCATCTCATTATGTAAAAGTTTTCACTCCCTCAATGGAAGTCTATGGGATTTTTGGTGGTTTTGATAGTCTTGTTAACCTAATAAACCTGAAACACTAATATAGCAAGACATCACAGAAAAATCAGATGGTACAGTTCCTTGCTGTGACTAAATTCTCAAACGGATTAATTAAAAATATATTTTTAAACAAACACTTGGGATATGCAACATTCATATTCCCTGAGGCTCAAAGTAACCTGCTCTAAACAGCTGCAGTATGTGAAGCAACACATTGGTGCTTTCAGCTACAAACGTATGGTCACATGGCAGAGAGCAGAACCATGCCGGTAAAACAGCTAATTACAGTAATGAGCTCTTTTCCTCCTGAACGCCACGGAAAGAGCAACAATTTAAACTCTGACGCATCTCTAATTACATAGCTGTAATGCAGATTCCCTGTGCTCTCCAATGACCTTGAACAAGCTCTTTCCACTGAATATGGATAACTCCCTCATTAGCATTTTAAATAAAGCCCTCTAATTTAAATATCCGTTTGAGCATTGTCAATCCTGATGGGTGCTTTTACCACTCAGATTTGTTCGCTTCTCATTGGCTGAGCCATGATAGAAACACTTCTTCCAGTGCGCGCATCTCTAACTCTGTCCCTGCTTTGTACCTGAGCCGCATTATTGATTTATTCTATTGGATGATTAATCTTTATTACTGCTCATGCTCCTCTGATCCAGTCTCTTGTGCCAGGATTAAAGCGAGGATAAGTGTCCCGCTAAGCTCGGCTAGATCCTCAGCGGCATCCTTACGAGCCCAGATAAGTTCCAGCCAGATTGGATTCTGTATCTGGAGCTTTGTGATCAAACATGAGTCCCTGTCAGAATTCGCTTTTTGTTTACTTACTTCACAAACAGTCGTGAGGTTCACAAGAAGTTCATCCCCATCGATGAAGCGGCCAAACTTCACACTGTGCTTGACCGGTCAAAACTTGCCTCTCCAAGTAATATGGACAAGAAAAGAGGATCCCATACAGCAGATATCATTTAGCAACAGCACCACCATAAAAGCCCTCACACCTGTCATGTAGCATCAGCAGAGCAGAATGGGAACGGCAGGGTGAAACCATCACAAAAAGGGCAACTTTGAGACTTTCACAAAACCATCTTGAAAACCTCAGGACTGAAAGGTGGAGAGAAAGTGATTGGCAAGGACTGAGTAGTGCTTTGGGCTTTGCAGTAGTGGAGTACAAAATTCACGTATTTAACTGTAAGAACTCCCAAGGTCTACATACTTCAAGCTAAATCAAAGAATGAATGGGTGTGACGTCATTTTGAACAAAATCAGGCCAAACTGTAGTTTGTTTCAGCAGTTCAAAACCGTTTGTCAAAGAGGGCTTTTCAGAGAAGTTCATTCCGGCTGGTAAACATCTTTAAACTACCATTGATCCATGGCAACTGCATAATAGGTGGGGGTGGCTCTGAAGTTCCACCTTCTATGTGTGCAATCTTCTCCGGTTAATTTCTTCTAATAAGTTAAATCATACAGGTTTGGAATGACATGAAAATGAGTACATGATGACTGAATTTTCATTTAGGATAAACTTTAAAGGGACCACCAAGTATTAGGACTTGTAAGGCTTAATATAATGTAAATGATGTCTCTTGCTGAAATATGTAGTAGAAAACCCATAAAAGACATTTAAAAAAAAATGTGCTATTATTTCAATTATGTGAAGTGGCTGGTTCTACCTGTTGCTATTTTTAGCGCAATACAACTTGGAATACACAATTTGGAAAATAATATACTGATACAATGCCACATTGTGCGGCATGTGGTTGTAATTTTCAGCCGAAGGGCAACAAGAGAAGCGATGTAAGTCTTCACTGCTTTCCTAGCGATAAGGAGAAAAGAATGAGAAGATGCCTGTGGACAAATAAAAGTTACTAAAGACCAGTGTCTATGTTCTCTCCACTTTAGGAGAGGCTTTGAGGCTTTTAGTAGACCACAGCTACTGAAAGAGCTTACAAACAGCAGAGACAAGAAACGCTAGATGCCATCCTGGCAGGATGTAAACACGTTGACGATTCTCATGATGCCGCAGCCACTGAAGGAGTTTCTTAGTGTGGATTTCACTAGATATCCGGGGGCGTTTAGACTCCTTGAGGGGAAAATCGATGTTACAGCATTTGGTTTAAGCCTACACTTACAGTTGAGGTCAAACGTTTACATACACCTTGCAGAATCTGCAAAATATTAATTATTTTATCAAAATAAGAGGGTTCATACAAAATGCATGTCATTTTTTTTAGTTCTAACCTGAGTAAGATGTTTCACATTAAAGATGTTTACATACAGTCACAAGAGAAAATAAAAGTTGAATTTATAAAAATTACCTGTTCAAAAGTTTACATATATTTGATTCTTAATACTGCATTGTTACTTGAATGATCCACAGTTGTTGTTTTTTTGTTTGTTTTTTTTTGGTTTGTTTGTTTGTTTAGTGATAGTTGTTTATGAGGCCCTATTTGTCCTGAACAGTTAAATTGCCCACTGTTCTTTAGAAAAATCCTTCAGGTCCCACAGATTCTTTGGTGTTTCAGCATTTTCACACTGAGGACAACTGAGGGACTCACATGCAACTATTACAGAGGGTTCAAACAATCACTGAAGTTTCAGAAGGAAATGCAAAGCATTGAGCCGGGGGGCCTTTTGAATTTGAAGATCAGGGTAAACTGATCAGGGTAAACTGAACTTATTTTGTCTTCTGGGAAACATGTGTCTTCTGTAGCTTTTGAAGGGCAGTACCAAATGGAAAAAAAGATGACATTTAGGCAAAATGTACACATCTTTTTGTTCTAAAGTTTTCTGCCCCCGTCTTCTGTTTCTTTCTGGAGCATCAGTGAGCTTTTAAACGTCTGTAATAGTTGTATATGAGTCCCTCAGTTGTCCTTGGTGTGAAAAGACTGATTTCAAAATCATACAGTGGTTGTTGGAAAGGGTTCAAATACACAAAAATGCTAAAAAAAAACATTTGTGGGACCTGAAGGATTTTTCTGAAAAAAAAAAAAAGAAAAAAACAGCTGTGGATCATTCAGGTAACAACACAGCACTAAGAATCAAGTGTATGTAAACTTTTGAACAGGGTCATTTTTGTAAATTCAACTATTTTCTCTTGTGGACTGTATGTAGATGTCTTTTACATGAAATATCTTGTTCAGGTCAGTACTAAATAAAGTTATAACATGAATTTTGTAAGATACCTCTTATTTTGTTAAAATAATTAACATTTTGCAGATTCTGTAAGGTGTATGTAAACTTTTGACGTCAACTGTATATCCATCGCAACCTGTAAGCTCTTTCAGTAGCTGTGGTCATCGTATCAGTGTTTTATTTTTCTGAGTTGTGCTGCTGTAAAAATGGCAACAGGTAGCACCTTTAGCTCACAGAGTGCAACCATTTCACTTCATCAAAATAATGGCGCCCCCCATAGTCCAAAATATGCATAAAACGATGAGGATTTTTTCAAATAAAATCTTTCATGAGTTTTCTAAAACATATTTTAGTAAGAGATATCATTTACGTTACATAAAGCCATACAAGTCTTAACACCCAGGGTTCCTTTAAGTTTCAATAAAAGTACAGATCAAAGTTGAGCAAAGTCAGATATATTATGCTTTGGAAGTGAAGTTTCCTGAAATAAAAATACACTGATAAAGTACAGATACTTGACAAAAAAAAAAAGAAAAAAAAAAGTTACACTAGGGAATTGGCATACACGCTCCATTTTTAACTGCAAAGCTGAAACAATTTTCACTTGTGTACTTTGATAAGCTAAATTTCCCTAAGATACAAGGTTGCGATTTATGTTTCAGCCAGTTTCACACAAGCCCTTGAACCATTGCGGCTGGTCAGTCATGGAAGTGCCATTTCACAGGCCTGTCAGGATCACTGACACCTTCTCAACGGCAGAAGTGCTGATGATTCACAGCCTTGTCTTTTTTACCTATAACTCGTCCTGGCCTTTATCCTCTTCTGCTGGCGATTATGATGAAGGGCTTCAGTGGGAATTGTCGATTTGGTCTTTCATCAGGGTCAGCTCGACTATCTGTCACACCCTCCATTCTCTGCACATAGAGGGTCTGGCAGCGGTCGAGCTCAACGCAGCAAGGCACAAGGGCTGGAACGCTGTAAATCTGCTGCAGATGGGAATGGGGGCCTGAACAGAGTTCATATGCCTATATTGCTCCTGAGGGCCCAAAGGAGCATGGACAATTCTATGAACCACCTCTATAGCGTCACACCAGTGCTAAAAAGTAACTAACTAAACGTAAGAGTACTTGTGCTATTTTCAAGCACAATTTTAAAGGGGTCATCGGATATAAAATTCATTTTCACATGTTGATTGAACTGAAATGTGTGTTGGCAGTGTGTGTACACAACCAGCCTATAATGTTAAAAATCCACCCAGTGGGATTTTTAAATCCCCATAAATAATAACCCCTTTCTCAGATCAAACCATTCTCAGATTTTTGGCTGCGTGATGTCACACAGACCCAGGCCGCTCCCACAACTGTTGACTGACACTGGCGTTTTACCTTAGACCCGCCCAGAGTGAGCTGTAAACAGTCCGCAATTTTTCAACGCCAGAGCAGGGGTATACAAGAATGTCTCCTAAGCAATTGAGGTGTTTTGTTGTTAGATGTAATAATGAACATAGCAGTCGTCATTTACTCCCGACATCTGAGCCGCTGTTTTTGAAGGGAATGCCCCCCCGATCTGCCTAAATGTGTCTATGTTCGCACTAATCATTCGTGATCCAGCTTCACCTACAGAAGTTAGTATAAGGGTTTACTTTGCAAATCACCTTTCCTAATAATGTGCTAATTAGCAAATTTTACGGCTAAATGCAGCTAAAGTTTACAGTTTCTCAGAGAACCGCTCAACACGGAAAAGAGGGGCGGAGTGAGCAGAGCTCATTAGCATTTAAAGGGACATGCACCGTAACGGGTTGCTGTATGTTACAGACTGTTCATTAAGACCCTAATCTAGAATCATATCAACTTGTGGAAAATGGGTATCCGATGACTCCTTTAATTAAAAAATATAATTCTTCAATTCATCTTCAGTTCATTCAACTAAATAATTCATTGATCAGATAAATAATTCATTTTAACCCAGCATTTTCTTTTCTGAGGCAAAATGTGTATTTAAATTCTGCTGTTCATTACCATGTTTTCAACTCAATTATATAAATGAGTATTTTCAGGTTGTATTAATTGTAACATCAAGTTCAATTTAATGCTGTCATTCTAATTTAGACGTTTTTGTCAGACAAATGTTCTAATTGAAAATAAATCCACATGATCAGATAATTATACACGTAAACCCCTAAATAACATCAGTGTAGTTAGATCCTGTTTTATTTTTTATTTTGCTTTTATTTTTTGTTGGCAGCTTGTAGCATAACTATTTTTAAAAAGTGAATTAAGAATAATCAAAATAAGCTACAGTTTTAAAGCAGCTTCCCCAACACTATTTCACATGCACACTCAGTATTTCACCATCTCAGTTAATCTTTCAGTGGAAAGATCTGTGGCTTTCACGCTCGCCCTGCGCAGGACATGATACCCGCTTAGTTTCCTGCAGTAAATTCCAGCCTCTCTCAGGCTGTGGACAACAGGGTTGTGCTGTAAATAAAGGGACGGAGTGAGGAGCCATCCTGCAGCGAGGTGGCGTTTTACAAACGGGCGGTAGAATCAAGAAGCAGAATTGATCTGATAAGGCAACCAGGTACAGGCAACCTATTCTGTCAATAATTAAGATAATCACAAAGTTATTTACTGTAATTCTCACCTGTAATCCTCAAATGGCTAAATTATGTATCACTAATTTTCTTTGGAGTGCATTTATGCTTATAAACCTAAAAAGGTCCCTCACATTCACATCATGTCAACAGCCAAAAATAAAATACACCCCAGCTCAGTGAAAATAGTGTCATCCTCACAGAAAACAAAAGTACAGTATCTGCAGTGGAAATAACAAATATTTTCCCCAAATATTTATTTCAGAAATGTCATATGATTCATATTAAGAACTTCTCATTTAGAAATCTAATAATTTTTGAGAGTTATAATATTGTGAATATTGCATTTCCCAAAAAGTTCCACAAAGAAAATGTCAGAAGGAAAACAAGTACCCAGTTCTAACAGGAAAAAAACAGAAATCTAACACAAAGCCTGCACTAGCAAGCACATCACTTCAGAGGCCAACATATAGCACAAAGGTGTCTGCAACCCTCCTGGGGCATTTTTTTCCCCATTTCCCGACACTATGTAATAGAGAGCAAAGGAAAAAAAAGAAAAAACAACAACACACAGTTACTATGTTAGCTTTCACATTTCTCAAGGGTAACGCACTTATATTCCCACAGGGCACATGGTTTTATTTATTTTTTTATTTCTTTCAGCCTGGCTTCCACTGTTCAGCTCACCCAGATTCATACAACCCACTGAAATCCAACTAATCAATATATTAGCCTACCGCTGATACTAAGAATTTATCTATACGATTCAACATGCTTCTAAAATGTAAACCACTTTAATGGTATTGCAAAATGTATGTAAATAAATAAAGCTATAAAGCACAGCTCTGTTATGCTGGTCAACTTGTGTGGCTTTCTGTGGAGATCCGAGGATGACTTGAACTGAAAGGTGTTTGTGTCAAAGGACTTCAGGAGTGGGATAAAAAGAACAGCAGTCAATTGTAACTGTTAATAGCTTAACACAAAACAAATCAAAAGTACATAACCTGGAAAAATCAATTCTATTATAGAACAAGCACAGCACTGTTTTTATCCTTCAGTAAACAGACACCACAACAAAAATGGAAAAAGCATATAGTTTAGCCTAAAAATGGCTAGGCAATAAACCATAGCAAATGTATATCTATACAAAAAGTTCCTTTTGATACATTAGTTTATAGTTTATTCCTCTAGTTTTCTTTTTTTTCTGGACGATGATATAAACTACCTAATACATGTATTAATTATAAATTAAACTTATCAAAAGTAATGAAAAAAGACATTTATAATGTTACAAAAGATTTCTGTTTCAAATAAATGCTCTTCTTTTGAACTTTAAATTCATCCTGAATAAAAAAATGTATTGACACATTTCACAAAAAAGTAGCAGCACAACCGTTTTTAACAATTTTTTGAGCACCAAATCAGCATATTAGAATGATTCTGCAAGATTATGTGACACTGAAAACAGGCTGCTGTGTTTCAAAATTCAGCTTTACCATCACAGGAATAAATTACATTTTAAAATATGTTTAAATAGAACAGTTATTTTAAACAGTAATAAAATGTCACAATATAACTTTTTTTACTATATTTTGATAAAATAAAGGCAGCTGTGTTGAGCATAAGTGTTGATCTTTTTGACTCCAAATTTCACATATACATAAAGGCAAATGATATATTTTATTCAATATACACTACCAGTCAAATGTTTTTGAACAGTAAGATGTTTTTTAAAGAAGTCTCTTCTGCTCACCAAGTCTGCATTTATTCGAATACAGCAAAAGCAGTAATATTGTGAAATATTTTTACTATTTTAAATAACTGCTTTCTATTTAAATATTTTTTAAAATGTAATTTATTCCTGTGATTAAAGCTTAATTTTCATCATAATCACTCCAGTCTTCAGTGTCACATGATCCTTCAGAAATCATTCTAATATGTTAATTGCTTGGCGAGCAGAAGTGACCTCTTTAGAAAAACATAAAAAATCTTACAGTGCAAAAACTTTTGACTATATATATATATATATATATGTATATATCTCACCAATAACTGCACTTTTGCCTGCATCTCTACTGAACCACACCAGCTCCCTTTCAACAAGATCTGTTATATAAAATGTTGGAACAGTTGTTTTGTCCTTCATGTACACTATAAATCAATGGCATCAATTTCTGTGTCGATGTCAATGTCACACGGCTCCTTTTGAGCAGGGCCCAGTCAGCCATGAGCTTCGTTTAGGAAGCCTCCATCAGTAAACGAGTAAAACCTCAAGGGCAAAGCCATTATTAAAGTGTGCCGGCCTCATAGCGGTGCGAGTCAGCTGCCCCCTGGCCCACGTCATCGCTTAAACGCAGCAGTATCTTTCGAGCCCTGCGGACATATGTTACAATATTTCCTTTCTGTCAGGTTACAAGCGATCAAGACAGGGTCGTAATCCCTTTGCTGCGCATGAACGGGGCAACGCGACACAAAAGGAACATGAAGAGAGGGAGGAAAAACTGAAACGACAAAGACAGATGAATATAGAGGCAGAAGCACTGAACAAAAGCGAGAAGGCACTTCAAATGCCAAGAAGGAAGTTATCGGGACAAAGCAGACAGAGAGAAAAAAGTGGCGTTTGACATCGCTCATCACTCTACCAGTGATTGGGCATAATTATGGCTGGCAGAGTGAGCTTCCACTGCAAAGGCTGTCAACCGCCAGACAAATGATGGCAGAAGTTAAAAAACAATGAAAGCCATTCACGGCCATTACCAGCCAAGAGATGGCTCCTCAATAGCCCCATGTATTGCTCCATCAAACGCAGCACTGGACTTCAGATGAAAACACATCAGTCAGTGCAGAAAAATAAGGCAATTGGATTGAGAAATATATTCATTTGCAGCCTCACAATAAAGACTTTGCTGTTGTATTTTAATGAGGCCCGATATATTGAGATGTGTGTACTGGGCAAGGAGTAAAGCATTCTGGGATTGTCTGATCTTGCCTTCCTTCCCAAACACTTTGAGGAAGTGAGCTGAATACAGATCCCTTTGCGTCTGTGGTCGCCATTATTCCCCAGAGTATGTGAGGGGTGCGAAGTGGAAGCAGAGTTGTGTGATTTCGCCTGGAACGATTGCTGGTTTTTGTGAAAGTCTGATTGTTGTGTTTATTCTCACTTCAAGATTGCTCCGATCCCACTCCATCGCGGGCATAACAGGTTAACAGCCCAATTAAGTGAGAATTTAGCTTGTGTTAAATACAAAGCAAACAGCCTCTTTTGCAGACAGAAAGAAAGAAATGATTACATTGTGTAACATGATTGCAAAGACAGCTATCAACATACAAAATGGTTTTCAAAAATTAACGACGGAGAGGATGAATGTGCGTGTGGGGACGACTAAAGATTCACTAAATGGCATTATGGCAAAACACCATTAAAACACAAGGCTTTACTATATGCATTACTGTTTTTTTTTAGTTTTTTTTTTACATTCTTACAAAAGATTTTTATTCAAATAAACGCTGCTCTTTTGACCAAAGAATCACTGTTTCCACAAAAAAATATTAATCAGCAAAACTGTTTTCAACATTGATAATATAAGAAATGTTATTATTAGGGCTGTCAGTCGATTAAAAAGTTCAATCGAGTTAGTTACATGATGTGTTGATTAATTGATCAAAATAAATTTGACTGTGCAAATACCCACAAAAGATTATTTAAAGCTATTTTTGTGTTAAATGAGAAAGTATCAAGTAGACATTACAAATTGTAGCTTTAGAAAGAAATATTTGATTCAACATAAAACTTATTACTAGGGGTCTAACAATACATGTATTCGTACCGAACGGTCACGGTACAGACATCTCGGTTCGGTGCATGAGGCCTTACAACAAATACAGGCAATTCACCCTTAATCCAGAAGGGGCGCCCAAAGTAATGCAACGCAGTTTGATAACCGACAGCATAAGAACAGTGAATGTCGTGAGTTGCGCAATTGAAAAACAGTTGATCTGTTAACTAAATCAAATACATTTCAAGTATTTATTCCTAAAATGTATATGTGTACTGCAGATATATATATATATATATATATATATATGCACATTATGATTTGATATAATATTTAGTATTTTCACATCTAGGTGGAAAAATTGTAATTTTTACTACTGTCTGTTCAAAATAAATTAAAAGAAACTTAGCATAGCAAGTAGATTAGTTTTTTTTTTTTTCCTGTTGCACCAAAATAGTATCGAACCGTGACATCTGTGTACCATTACACCCCTACATATTACACATAAACATTTAGGCTGCAATGGCCTAACGTAAACTACGAAACATGAAAGAAGATAATCTGAGAAACATCTCAGTATTTTTTGTTCTTTCATGTTCCATAAACGCTGTCCTTTTAATGTTTTTATCTTTATTCTCATTCTACTCTATTCTATTCTATTCTATTCTATTCTATTCTATTCTATTCTATGTTTTTATTAATTTATTTATTTGAATGAAATTATACTCTAAATAGGAAACTAAATCTGCCAGCAGGTGGCGGTAAATTTCTTCATTAGTCACTCATTTATTCATTCGATTCGTTCAAACGGATGAATCATTTAGGAATGAAGTAAATGGCTCTCTTCATTAATGGGCTTCTGACTCATTGGTTCACACGATTCATTCAAAACTCACAGACGCGCAACAATTCTGCAATGGCTTCAAAGGTAATATGTTCTCTGCAAAAATGAGTAAAAACACTGTTTAAAATATAACACAATATCAACTGTTATTAATATATTATTAACTGAACTGTTGTATAAAATCACATTTAAGCTTGTTATAGATCGGGACAAAAATCAGCACTTGTGTCATATTGCTCTTGATCCCTGTGTGATATCGTGTGATGTGTGATATATACAAATATGAGACAATTTTTTTTTTTCAAAAACAAATTTTACTGACCCCAAGTAATAGTGCAAATATCGTAAACATGGACTGAACTAAAGTGAACCCAGACAGAATGATAAGCAGAAAATACAGGAAAACAACGAGCGGAGCTACTCCATGCATCACTTTGTTTTACATTATATAATTCAACTCAACACATTCTTGTTTTCAAAAAGAACATTTTATCCTGCCATAGTCCTGAACTAACAAAGAAACACTTGTACACATATAATATATATATATATATATATATATATATATATATATGGTTCATCTCTGGTCTAACATGAGATAACATTTCTGGAAATATAAATATTAAATGAGTATGAATTGTAATGCGCCCATTTACAGGCATCAAATCTGTGTTCGTTTAGACAGAGAGGAAAACAGTGCAAGTGGATGTAAAAATGAATTCAAAAACAAACAAAAATCGCAATATAAATCTGAGCAACCGGCACAAATGAGACTTTGCAATAGGGTGATGTTCTACAATGGCAAGAGCCTGAGAGAAATTCAATGCTGATGACTCCTAAGATGGAGCATGCTGAACCACACACAGCCACTGGTTAGCCACAGGCTGGCCTCGAGATTGTCTCATCAGAGTCCTAGCACCACATGATGAGCTGACCCAGACAGCAAAACATCACTGGCCCCGTGTACAACCGCTGTATTAAGATCCATCTCTGGTGATCTGATCGCACATGGTCAACCGAGACAAATTGCTGTTTACACCTGGTAGTAACAAGCCTATCTAATGCGCCTCTCTTGACCACTTGTGATCCGATACCAAAGGGAAACGCTCTCATTTTGAGACTAGATGTCACACAAAAAAGACTAACTGCACTGCATTGTGATCTGTTCTTGCGATTCCTTCACTCTGCATCTGCGATCCTCCATTTGACCCTTCTACTGTGCTAAAATGCACAAACAATATCCAATCATCCCCAGCGTGTTTGTTTCCATTCATTAAAGTGTTTTGATTACTCATCTGTTTAGAGAGGCTTTCTTGTGTGTGTTGAGTACTTAAATTTTCCACATCCATAGTTTTATAATGGCATGTAATCTCACTCTAACCCGATAAACAGGTAAAGGGCAGGAAACAATTAACTCTCCATACAGGAGATAACCATGATGGCGAATCAAGGGCCGCACTGAAGGATGTAAGAATTGTGCTTCAAATACTCATCATGAACGGAACAACACACGAGAGCTCACATCTGGCTCTATAAGCGAGGTCAGGATTCTCATTAGTGCTAAATGAAGTTCAACTAATCTGCTGCTCGTCTCTCTAATGGAAATCTCACAGCCGCAACAAAATAGTTTGCTTGTTATTTAAAAGTATACTATGTAACTTGTTTTCATTCAAAATTTATTTAAAGAGTAAATGCATCATAAATCCATTTTCCAAACCATGCTTTTGTCTTAACCTGAACCACTATGATATTTGACCATTTAGACCTGGCGGGATGACAGATGCTTCAGATTAGCTCTGTACCTGCATGAGTCATCATACCCATAAACAGAATACACATTCTGGCTACAATGTTCTTTTTTAAAGGTCCACTGAAGTGCTTTGAAATTCGCAGCGTTATTCTATGTATTGAGGCAATTTCATTTGAAACAGGAAGACAGGGCGGGACTGCTTTTTTAAATAGCCAACAGCGTTTTATTTATATCAAAGCTTGGGCCAGAGACAGTATTTTCAGTAAAGCCACAATCTCGTCCATATCGCTATAAATTATTCCATTCTGTGTAGAATTCAAATGGGTCCGATACGTTTTATGGTCTACACCAACTCATACCATTCACCGTACAGAAAAGAATAATTCTAAAATAATGTACACAGTGTACCTTTAAAGGAGAAGTCCACTTCCAAAACAAAGATTCACATATAAATGTACTCACC
>JAHKKF010514678.1:8111-24860 GCA_019740295.1 Labeo calbasu
AACAGCCAGTGCTTCAGTGCACAGAGATATGATCTCATCATCATCCAGTCTGTCTGGAATGACATGAAGAAACAGAACAAACTGAGACAGACTAAATCCAGAAGAACTGTGGCAACATCTCCAAGATGCTTCAAGAAAACTACCTGCAAAGCTACAGTACTGCTAAAAGTTTCAGGCACTTGTGTAAAAATGCTGTCAAAAATAATGCCATAAATAGATTTTCTTTATCTTTATCAAAATTTGGTGTGACCATCCTTTGCGTTCAAAGCAGCTTTTGCCTTAGGTGCACTAGTGCATAGTTTTTCAGGTAGCTTTGCAGGTAGGTTTCTTGAAGCATGTCATTCCAGACAGACTGGACGATGATGAGATTAGATCTCTGTGTGGAGCACTGGCTGTTGTCAGACTCCTTGTGCAAACAAAAATCTCACTGGATTACTACAATTAATAGCAAAATGAATGTTTGGAAATGTAAACTGATATTTCCTACTGACACACTACAGCAAAAGATAGAAATAACTGACTTAAAACCATTTTTAGCTGGTGAAAATACTAGTGTTCTAATAATTTCGGCCACCACTGTATAAGTAACCTAGGCAACATCATCTAAAACTAAATAAACCATCTTTGATTTCATTTGGACTTTAAATTCTGGTAGTCATAATATTACAAACGGCACCTCTGCAACTTGGGCCTCTGACAATTCCTGCATGGAAAGTGCACTCTCGATTTCCATACTGGAGAACAGACAGCTCCACTGTCTTTCGAAAAGCTGAAGGTCCTGTGAGAGAGTATCACATCCATTCTTATATAAGAAAGAAATGTGTGCATGGGCATTTGACTAACAATCAAGCTTCAATATATACAAGTGAGTTACCTCACTGAGAAGGCAATCCAGAGATGCTGGGTCCAATCTGCTGTAGACCTGCCAAAGTCTCTGACTTACATCTGTGAGCTATAAGATGGAAAAAACAAACAGTTTTGGTGAAGGACACAATAACAACAGATGTGTCCGTTTTTTGTACTTACGCTAGTCTCAATCATATTATATAACATACGATTATTGTAAAATGTATCACCCGTAAGTCATGTATAAGTAAAGATCACAGAGTATAAATACAAAACCTTATATTTCATGGTGAAAAACACTCCGGCCCCAATTCCTTCCAAGGCAAATGCCTGAATGATGGGCCATTTCTCCAACATGAACATGTCAAACTTCTGAACATGGCCTATGGACAACATGAATCAACCGTAAACATGATGGTTAAAAGTACAATGCTATTGCAATGACTTCTTCAGTGCATCACATACTTACCATGTGAGCTGTAGGGGATTCCAATGCAACGGCAGTCTTGAACCATAGACACAAAACTTGAGATTTTAAATTCCTCCGCAACCTCTTCATCCTCATACTGAGAGACAGAAAACGAGGAGAAAACAACAAAAATAGTAATCAGATGAATATCAGTGCGTGACAGTCAATGCTAGATATGTTTCAATTTATCCAATTAGGGCTGGCAAACGATTAATCGTATCCAAAATAAAAGTTTGAGTTTGTCTAATATATATATGTGTGTGTACTGTGTGTAATTATTATGTATATATATAAATACACACAAATTAATGTATATATTTAAGAGAAATTTGTTATGTACAAAATATTTGTATTTATATATAATATAGATTCTAGAAAAATCATAATAAATACATTTACTTGTTAATATTTAAATATGTACATGAATGCGGTTGTACATATATATATATATATATATACACACACATAATAATTACACACACTACACACACATATATTAGGCAAACTCAATCTAATCTAATCGCGATTAATCGTTTGACAACCCTATATCTGATATATGAATACTTAATTGTTTTAAGCCTTTTTTCCTATTATTACATTTAGATTATCTTAATATTAGTTAATATGTAGGAAGACTAAAAATTTGATAACACTGTAATCTCTAGCAAAATGAAGACTTTTATACTTTATTATCTTATAATTGTTAAAAAAAAGTCATAATAATTTTAATATTGGTGCATCCCAAGTAGAGATTATAAAAAGTGATGCTGTAGATCATTACTTCTGTTTCGGTCAGACAATGAAGCTGTAGATTCCTCCAGTGAGATACATAGGGAAGCAGGTACCCATAATTCACTGGGTTGCAGTACAGATGTACACACTCTGCCTTAATAAGGATGATCACATCTAGGAATAAGCAAACATTCAATCAAATATATGTACAACAAATACACTCATTCCAGCCAAAAAGAGCTTTTTAACCCTATTAGTAAATGTGAATGGAACTATTATTGTCGTACCATCCAGCACTTCTTCTGGAAAGTCCTCTGGGATCTGCTCCATGTCAAAATGGTTGTGTTTATACAAGCCGCAGAAAAGGTAGCTGGCCAGCTCACTGCAGCCTTCATTGTAGCGGCTGTCAATACCTGGAAAATCAAACACAGCATATTACTTACAGGTGGCTCACTGGAGCAAGTCATCTCCGCCTGTCTCTTTGGAGTAAAAATCATATGAGTGAAAGAGCACAGGTGATACTGATTAATTAACTCACCCAGGGAGCAAAGGATGCCATCTGGAGCTGTATTAACATCATCCCTTAGCAGAGCCTGGACTTGCCGTAAGCGGGAGCAGCTGTAAGAACAGCATTGCATTATATTCACTGGATGTGGTTTAGGAAATAACAAAACTATATAATACTGCATTACACAAAATAGGAAGGAAGAACTCCTTATAGCACTCATGCAGAAAAACAGTTCACAAAAATAAAATTTCTGTCATTATTTATTTACCATCACGTCTATCCAACCCTTTACACAGCTTTTTCTCAAACAATTTCACTTCCAGAACAAAAATTTACAGATGATTTACTCAGCTCCTTGTCATCCAAGATGTTCAGTCGTAAAGAAATTATGTTTTTTGAGGAAAACATTTCAGAATTTCTCTCCATATAGTGGACTTCAGTGGTGCCCGTGAGATTGAACTTCCAAAATGCAGTTTAAATGCAGCTTCAATGGGATCCAAACTATCCCAGCCAAGGAAGAAAGGTCTTATTTAGACCTTATAATTCACTTACTTGTCAATTATAAAAAACTATTTATATACTTTTTAACTTCAAATGCTCGACTTGTCTAGCTCTGCATGTATTCCAGTTCAAGACAGTTAGGGTAGGTCCCATCTCATGTTCTCCTCCAACTTCAAAATCGCCCTACATCACTGCAGAAGTACCAACCCAGTGTTTACAAGTAAACGTGCAAAGATAATCAAACACCCTTTACAAAAAAGGGTAAAACAGTAATGTAGGATGATTTTGAAGTTGGAGAAGAAAATGAGATGGGACCTACCCTAACTGTGTACACAGAATACACAGAGTTCCCGCAGAGCTACAGAAGATGAGCATTTGTGGTTAGAAATTATACAAATTTGATTTTTTTTTTTAAATAACCGAAAATTACCGTTTTGCTAGATAAAACCCTTCTTCCTCGGTTGGGTTTGTTTAAAGCAGCTTGAAGCTACATTTAAACTGCATTTTGGAAGTTCAAACTTAGGAAGTTCAAACTTCACTATAGAGAAATACTGAAATGTTTTCCTCAAAAAACATAATTTCTTTATGAGAAAGAAAGACATTGTGAATGACAAGGGGGTGAGTACATTATCTGTAAATTTTTGTTCTGGAAGCAAACTTCTCCTTTAATAGCCACCAGTGGATGTCAAGCACCAAGGACAACATAAAAAACTATAAAAGCAACATAAAAGTAGCTTTTATGACTCATTTACAATATTCAAAGTCATGTGATATATTTGTTTGAGGAAAAGGAAATTTCATGAGTTTGCCTGCCCATTCAGGCCTACCAACTGATGGTAAACGAATTTGGCTTGCTGTCCACGAGGAAGGCTTGAACCTAGTGGCAACTAGAAAGGTATGGAAGACATTGTCAAAATAGTCCATCTGCCATCAGTGGTTCAATCTGAATTTTATGAAGTGACGAGAATGTTTGTACGCAAGGACAATAAAAATAACGACTATATTCAACAATTCGTCTCATCTGCGTCACCGTAGCGCCATTTTGGAGAATATATGCTGGAAGCAAACTGTGTGCACTGTTCTGTCAGCCGCACCACACGGATACACTGTTTTCGTTCAAATCAAAGTGTAAATAAATGTAGAAGAGGTTTCCTTGTAGTGCGGCTGACACAGAACAGCGTTCGCAGTTTGCGTCCAGCGGGTACTCTTCAAAGTGGTGCTACAGTGACGCAAATGAGACAAATTGTTGAATAAAGTCGTTATTTTTTCATTTATTTGCATACAAAAATATTCTCGTAGCTTCATAAAATTCAGATTGAACCACTGATGGTACATGGACCATTTTGATGATGTCTTTCATACTATTCTGGGCCTTGACAGTAGTATTTACTTGGCAGTCAATGGGACAGTCAAAAGCCTCCCGGTTTTCATCCAAAATATCTCAAATTGTGTTCCGAAGATGAACAAAGCTTTTATTGGTTTGAAACGACTTTGGGGTAAGTGCTTAATGACAAAATTTTCATTTTGGGGTGGAGTAACGCTTTAATTGATAATCACCAGAGTCATTTGCACTGATGTAAAATAATTTTTTTAAAAAATCAATGACGCTAAATGCTACTGGTTCTTGCTTGTGTCATAACTAGTGATGGGTGATTTTTAAACACTGGTTCATGAGGATTCGTTTCAAATCAGTGGTTCAAGTGTGTATCAAACTCTTCATCACGTGTATTCTGGGATTGATTCTTCAATACTTAATTCTGTTTTGAACCCATGATTTAAGAGTTTTAACTGATTTTGTTCAGTTTTAATTGAATGAATGCTAATATTTATGTGGATAATACAAAGAGGAGAATAGTTATTTGTTTCTAATTGGCCTAGTTTGACAAAAATACACAAACACTACACTACAAAATCATAGATCATACAGGACCATTTAACTATTTGTAGATCATATTTAATAGTCTACACTTTCATAAATGTATTTGCAATTGGTTTGAGAGGTGTCACTATACAGGGTTTTCACAACGCTTCGTCAATCAGCCATACTGGCGGCACTGAACATAAACAATACTACTAAACTAAACAAAACTAGCATATTTCGCTGATTAATGCTGCTGAAAATGGTCAATTATTGTCATGTTTTGGGCTGTACTAATCAGTCAGACCGGGAAAAACATTTGGAGTACTATACACTTCCAAAAGTTATAACAAATTAAGGAGAAGAGTGCAAAAGACTGTCTAAGGAAAGAAGGTGTTTGTGGTTGGCCAAATTGAACCAGGATTTCCAGGGCAAGAATTTTGACAACATTCGTGTTTGTTCAAATCATTTCTTGTCAGGCAGGTAAAGTATCAGGCTAATATCTTAACTGATAGAAACTGATAGATACAAACTATTACCTTTAGTTTGTCAAAACATTGAGCCCTTTCCTGCTTAGTAAGTCCTTCTCTATATGATTTAGTAAATTCCACATGTTTTTTCCAAGGTTTAAACAGTATAAATTAGCAGAACAACATATTCAGTAGTACATTAACCTTCCAATCCATTTGTTGTTTACATCTGAGTATCTCCAGTATGGCTGCGCATCTGGATAAGTTACCAAATGTAAGTGCAAACCCTCTATTAACTGTTGTCATTTAAAAAAATCTGAGAGAAGATTCCTAAAAATATTTCCTTTTCAGTTCCATAGAACAGTGTAGGAGCTTGAATTGACATCTTGAATAATAACAGAATTTTCATGTTTGGGTGAATTTTTCATTTATTACTATTAAATAAGGTGCTTAGAGTCCAGAGGCCTATTTTCTTGAAAAGAAGGCACAAAGAAAGGCCTTTTAATCTGAGAATGTTTGTTAGAAACTCGGCCCTTCCTCCACCCCCAAAGCCACCATATTCATCACTGGCCATGATCTCATGTAATGGCAATGCTTATGACTACAGCTGTACAATGTCAGGATCAAGATATTTTTTACTGTACTACTTATTTAAAACAATACGTGCAATTAATACGGATTAACAAACAAACATAATTCTGAGTGAAATGTCTCGGGTCGACAATGACTTCAAACCGGTCATAATGAATTTAAAATTAACTAACCGAATGAAGAAACGACTTATTTGACGTTTTATATTCAAAACATAGCACAATCCTTATCTTTAAGATCATATTTAACCAAAACCCAAACGAACGGATGTTTACAGTCTTCCTATGCTGTCACCATCTTGGAAACGGGAGAAGTGTCTCAGGGGATCAGAAATCAAGCGAGAATAATGGTTTCACGCTGAGGGGTGGGCGGGGGCGCTAGACAATTAGCCAAACGACAATTAGCTAATTACATTTTTATTGAATAACTGGTAATGTTAGCATCTTATTACACGGAAATCTCTTCTTTTGACACGATGTCTTTAGATGGAGGAGGCGCGCGCTGGCGCCTGGCCCGCGAGCCTCAGCAACGGTCATCTTTGCTTGAAATAAAAACACCGTGCCGGCACGAAAAGAAACGACGAAAAATAATAATTACCTTACGGCAGCGGTCATTATAGGAGATTTGTTTTTCCTTATAGCAGCCATGGTCGTTGTTTGGTATTTAGAAAGCGTTTGGAGATCTGTCACTATTTCTATTGCTGTTAGTCTCCATAGTAAGCAAACGACTCACTGTAGGAGAGAACAACAGACTGGAGCGCATAGGAACCGCGCATACCATCTTCTCAAGGAGGGGGGGAGTCGTCGTTTTAGCGTTACACAGTGTTACAGGACAGGCAGTGTGCCATCCCGTAAATGTAAATATTGACATTATTTGTGACGGTTATGTATCAGTTTGTCAAAAGATTTGTTTCTGAACACATTTATTGCAACATCAAAACAAAAGAATGACACGTTTGCCTCCTCCTCCTTCGCTATGGTCGAAAGAAGAAATATGACCAGTCTCGTGCAATCCTCCAGCAATGTTATTCTAGGTTAAGTCGTTTTTCTGCGAATTCGTTTCAAATTAAGACAGGTTCCAGTTTTTAAAACTTGTCTTCATTATAGCTCATTTGTTTGGGACATGGTAGCTGCTATCGAGGGTTTGTGCCACTGATCTATAATATATATAAATAAGTGGTTTGCACTTATGTCATGGTTTGGTCAGTTACCTGGATGCTCGGCCATATTGGATATAAACAAAAGCATGGATTAATGTACTATGAATACGTTGTTCTACTAAATTAAGCTGTCTAAACCATTTAAGAAACATGTGGAAGCTGCTAAATCATATGGAGAAGGACTTCAGTAAGCAGGAAAGGCCAGGGTGCAATGTTTTGACAAACTAAGTTTTTTTTTTTTTGGCCATTTTTTTTATTGTGATAGGACAGATCATACAGGACAGGAGGTGAAGTGGGAGAGTGAGAAGGGGGTGGGATCAGGAAAGTCCTAAAGCTGGGATTCAAACTCAGGACGCCCGCAGCGCAATAGGGCTGCATGTCGGCACACTGCCCACAAGGCTGCCGGCGCTGACAGACAAACTAAAGTTAATAGGTAGTAAAGATACATACAAGCAGTATTTATTAAGATATTAGCCTAATCTGCCTGACCGGAAATGATAAGAACAAACACAATGTTGTCAAGATTCTTGCCTTGGAAATCCTGGTTTAGTTTGGCCAACCACAAACACATTTTGTTCCTCAGACAGTTTTTTGCACTCTTCTCCTTGATTTGTGAAACATTTTGGCAATCTATAGTACTCCAAATGTTTTTCCTGGTCCACCTGATTTGTGCAACCCAAAACATGACAATAATTGACCATTTTCAGCTGCGACAATATGGCAAAATATGCAAGTTTTGTTCATTTCAGTGGCATTGTTTACATTCAGTGCTGCCAAAATGGCTGACTGATGACGTGCCATGAAAACACTCTATAGCAGGGGTGTCAAACTCCGGTCCTGGAGGGCTGCAGCCCTGCAGAGTTTAGATGCAACCCTAATTAAACACACCTGATCCAACTAATCAAGTCCTTCAGGCTTAATTGAAAACTGCATAGTATGTGTGTGTTGGAGCAAGGTTGGAACAAAACTCTGCAGGGCTGTGGCCCTCCAGGAACTGAGTTTGACACCCCTGCTCTACAGCTAAAATAGTCATTAGGCTGGTCATTTGCAGTTTATCCACCACTATGTTTCAAATACAAGACTGACTGGCTGGGTTTTGCTGGTCAAACAACTAACCATGGTCCATTAAACCCCTAAGCAGTAATACATTTTAACATAGCACAATCAATTGTGCTATAAAAAAAACACTGCTATACATTCTATTGTTTTGTATTTTTTATATTTGTAACATTTTTGGTTTGTTTTACTTCTATATGCTTTGATTTGAAATGTTAGCTTGAAAGAAGCTACACTGTTATGCATTCCATTGGTGTTATCATGGGGATTCTTGCCCTTTTTTCTAATCTGTCCTATGAGAAAGTCTTAGAAATATCTTGAACTTTTATTATATGAACATTAATAAATTCTACAGATGGGAGATGAAGAACTTCCAATCACTTTTGCAACATGCCAGAGTAAAATTATCAAGCCTGCTCACTTGTGTAAGTCTGAGACCAGCAAAAATAGAAAAACAGGAACTCCGGTAGATGACTTTGTGTGTGATAACACAAAGATAAAGACCTGGCAGGCAGTTTGTTGAACTTCCCTTAAACACACACGAAACCCCTGCCAAAGACCAAAACAAAACACACTTAGACAAACACAAGCCTCTAGGCCAAATTTTATTATCCACTTTATTGTTATAGTACCTTTAATTGCAAGCACGGGCACTTTAGGTGACATAAATCTTCATTGAGACACGTATCAGGAACATGGTAAAGGAAATGCCCTGGTTAGATATTTGGGTTAAGTCACTGAACAAACTCAAGAACACCTTTGCTCCTATTGACTAGAAAGAAAACATCTTTACTGAGCTCCTCCATAACAATTTACTTGACTACAGCTTCCGAAAACAGTAACACAGACTATGGACAGCATTCCAGCACTGGACCCTGAGGAATTGACTTCCTTTTATTGAGTCTGCTCCTCTTCACTGTTTGCTGTCTGATTTAAACTGTTACCAGCTAAGCATCATGACTAGCTAACACAGTTAACCAACATCAGATGCCAACCATGGCAGCAGCTGTGCATGTTCAGGTCCTCTAACTTGCTGAAAGCAATTGCTTTCCTTCTTCTTTCACAAATTCTATTTTTTGTGAAAAGCAAGACATGCAATAAAAAAAAAAAAAAACATTTGAATGGCGGTTGCGAATATACAGTATGCCGCTTGGAATGCCTTCTAGATTCTGCATATTGTGTTATAGGTTCTTTAAATACTGGAATACACACTCACAAGCCACTTCTTTAAATACAGCTTGCAAGTGCCAGGTTTGAACCCGTTTTTGCCCTTTCATGATATAGATTAAACAAGGTGCTGGAAACGTTCCTCCGAGATTTTGGTCCATATTGGCACGATAACACCACGCTGTTGTCTGTACATCTATGATGCGAATCTCCCGTTCCAATACATCCCAAAGTGCTCTATTGGATTGGGATCAGGTGACGGTGCACTGTATGGTCATAATGGGATGGACATAAACAGCAACAACAGGAAGGCTCTGCCATTTAAACAGTGTTCAGTTGGTACTAATGAGCCCAAAGCGTGCCAAGAAAAGAAAGGCACCTGCAATATCATTGTGTAAGAATTTGCACTTTTAAATTCTATGTTCACTTCAGATAACCATGATTCTTTTTGTGGGCCCATTTCCAGAGGCCTGGACACACTTTATCTTTCACTGGAAAAAGGGAAGACGAAAACCAGAGCCAGCAGGAGGAGTATGATTTATGTTATAAAATGAGGTACATGTATCAGACTGCTTATTCCAATACATGAGAGAGTAATCTTCTTCTGAAGCATTGACACAGTTTTTCGGTTTAATGTTTAATATCCATAAAAGAAACGATTGTAAAGAAAAAGAAAGGAGAGAGGTAAAGGTCCTGCTGAGGAGCTTTGACAGTCGTCCTGTCAGCAAAAGCTGGTTATCAAGAATTTATCAAGAAGTCTTCCTGAAATAGTAAAACTGGAGCATGTTGGGTGGGCATGTGGCCAAGAGATTACGGAGAATGTTATCCTTTTCATCCATCGCAACCACAATAGAAATCTCTTGAATCTACAGAATATATATTTGGCCAACAGCCATAACAGCATGCTGGAAATTGTTTGCAGGTGTCAGAACAGAAATTGCACACAAAACAATGGAAATTTTTAGAACATCGTTAATTATAACCAGGTCGAGAGGTTATCTGGCAGCCGAATGCTTGCAGTCTCATACAGAATGAGGCAACACCTAAAATGTTCTCCTCAAAAGACCTGACACGGGCTATTTAAGTTAGAGATATTGCAACACAGATGGGTGTTGAGCGGTCTGTTTAACGTACTAATTTGTTGAAAGATTCCGTTAGATTGCACTGGCATATCATATGTAAATAACAGAAACAGCATTGTATTTCATAACTCAGATTTAATGAACACTCAAAAAGTCTTACATAACACAAGAGCAGTTTATTATTGCAACATATTAGACTCAAATTTACCAACGCACATGCCGTTAAACTGTCAGAACATGTGGAAATATTTTATTTATCTATCAGTCATACAGATCACTACTCTTATCAGCTTGTGGTAGTGAATCTCATTGCAAAAAAAGTGTTCTACTTCCTCCAAAATGACTTCTTAAAAATGCTGATAAATAACAGTTTTGGTATGCATCTGAGTAAATGGCAGGTTTGACCTTAATGCACATTTTTTCAAAATGCCAAATACTGACAAAATATAACTTTTGATATTGTTATTGTCCAGTTAACCCACTGAAATGGCTATGTAGAACTATAATATAATTTAGTATGACCCTGGACCACAAAACCAGTCTTAAGTAGCAGAGGTATATTTGTAGCAATAGCCAAAAATACATTGTATGGGTCAATATTATCGATTTTTCTTTTATGCTAAAGATCATTAGGCTATTAAGTAAAGATCATGTTCCATGAAGATATTTTGTAAATTTTCTACAGCAAATATATCAAAACTTATTTTTTGATTAATAACATGCATTGTTAAGAACTTCATTTGGACAATTTCAAAGGTGATTTTCTAGAGTTATTTATTTAGATTTTTTTGCACCCTCAGATCCAGATTTTCAAATAGTGGTATCTTGGCCAAACATTGTCCTATCCTAACAAACCATACATCGATGGAAAGCTTATATTTTCAGCATAAAAATCTCAGTTTCCAAAAAATGATCCTTATGACCGGTTTTGTGGTCCAGAGTCACATAAAATATAATATAATATAATCCCTGCTAAAAAAAACAATTTTGAACATCGCAAAATTTGTAATGGTTTTACAGGTTACAAAAGGGAATTGTATTGGTTTTAATGAAACCTGTAATAGTACTTGATGGTCTCTGCTAGTAATTGGTCATCTTCTATTGGTAGCTTCTTAAAACCACTAAATCCTAATGAAATATATCCCAAAATACACTACAGAAAAATAATTTTTAGTGGTTTTAATGGTTTCTGTGATTGTTTCTATTGTTTTTTTTCCAGCAGGGATGTAATAATAAGGTTGTGTGGGGATGTGTGGGGCGGGTGTGGTGGGCTATTCATACACAAGTGAGCACAAATGCAATCACACACAAGCACAAACACCTTCCCACCACACACTTGAACGCAATTATGAACACGTATATCTGCACTCATACAGAATACATATATTCATGCTTACAGTTTTATAAGACCTAATTAGTAAATATAGACTGTAAGCATTGAAATAAATGATAAAATCTAAAGGCTATTTAATATTTCTGTTCAATAAAACCATTAAAGTGTAAATTATATCATAGTTTTAATAAAATATACAAAATAAGGCAGAATCTATATATAGGCCCATAGGCAGAATTATACCCTTTGGTGCATGACGTCCACTGTAGTGGAGATATATATTTTCTGTTTTGACAAGAAAAATACTGTTAAAATGTGGATGTAAGTATTTCTGACATCCTATTTAGCTGAAAAATATTTTTGTACCTGTCTGGTTTTCTGAGAATAAAAGAATTTAACACTTATTGCTAAGGCAAATGGTTCATGCCCTTTTTCTGCTGCCATTTTGAATATATTATGTAATGTCTCAAAACAAAAAAAAAAAGATACAAATCTAACAATTGTATGGATGGAATTGTAGACAACACTTTGGGGGTTCACCATTTGGTATTTGGGACATGATGCTACATCTTAAATGGTTCAAAATGGCCTCCAAATAGCTGTCCACTGTAGTGACCACGATGCATCAGAGAGATAAGGTGTCATTTGTTAACAATACATTACACTATTTATTAATATTTGTTAATGTTAGTTAATAAAAATAGTCATTTATTGTTTGTTCATGTTAGTTCACAATGCATTAACTAATTTTAACAAACACAATTTGTGATTTTAATAATGCATTAGTAAATGCTGAAATTAACATTAAATTACTAAATGCTGTACAAGTATTGTTCATTCTTAGTTCATGTCAACTGTAGTTAACTAATGTTAACTAATGAACCTTATTGTAAAATGTTACCAACATAATATAATTCCGCAAAAATTAAGCTTTTTATAATCAGCCACAGACCGTGGCTGATTATAAATACCAACTGGTGAACCCCCAAAGTGTTGTCTACAATTCCATTTAATTGTTAGATTTGTATCTTTTTTTTTGTTTTGAGACATTACATAATATATTCAAAATGGCAGCAGAAAAAGGGCATGAACCATGTGCCTTAGCAATAAGTGTTAAATTCTTTTATTCTCACAAAACCAGACAGGTACAAAAATATTTTTCAGCGTGAAAGAGTCGTTTATGCTTTTATCTTTTCCATCTTGATTTTTCTCATACTTGTCAGCACTAGCACAACTGCAAATGATTCTGTCTTCATTACACTGCTTGCCTGTCTGTTTTAGAATGATTTCAAACTTTACATTTTTGGTTTTACATTTTTTTTAACAATTTGGCTCCTCATCTTTAAAACTTAATGAGCTCTTATAAACCCAGAAACTTTAAGATCAGAAAATCAAAAAGTACTTGTAATAGGCAGAAACTGTGGAATAGATGCCTATAATCTTGTGTGAAACATTTGTTTGTTTAAACACTGGTGACGTTGTGTTATCTGGATGTTGTTTGTAATACTAGTTTCAGTGTAATGCAATTTGGTCAACTTAAGTTGTTTTATGCTGCTATACAGATCAATAATCTAAACTAATATAATTTATTATAATACAATAAAATAATGCATATTATATGTATGCATATAATGTATGTGCATAATTTGGCCTGAAAGAATGAACTTGACATCATAGGTTGTCTATTTCTATCATACACACTATTGTCTCTTCACACAATAAATCTAATAGTGGTGTTGATGACACATTTTAGTAAAAAATAATAATAATAATTTTTGAAAACGAACAAACAAAAAAGCAAAACAACAGATAGATGTAAAAAAAAGTTTTTATTAATGTAAAAAATAGCAATACATGTATATTGTGAATGAAAAAAGATTATGCAAAGGATTCCGCAGCTTGAAAAAGCTTTTTAAGATTTTAAGCTTTTTAACTTTTTTTTTTTTTACTTGGTGACTGTACTGTCGATCCACTTTGTGTAGTGGGAGATGATTGTGTAGAGTCCAGGCTTTTTGCTGGATCCACATTTCTTCCCTCCATTAGAGGTTATTCCCACAGCAATGCCTTTGTATAAGAGAGGACCTCCGGAGTCACCCTATTGGACCAAAAGACAAGAGAAAATGAGAGAGGCTGTATATTAGACTATGGTCATGTTCGTCTTGAACCATTGCAGTGAACTTACATCACAAGTGTCCTTTTTTCTCTCTGCAGCACAGAGCATGTTGTTTGTGAACTTCAGTCCATAGTAGTCACCGCGACCACAGAGTATTCGCTTCATGACTGTGATACTGAGCTCTTGCAATTTGTCTGGACGTCCTCCCAGGTTGTTCAGTGAGCCCCACCCAGCTGTTTCCACGGTATCAGACTCCGATGGGTTAGACAGTTTTTCACGCTCAAATTTCACTGGTTTCACTGCATCGCTTTCAGTGACTGGCTTATCCAGCTGGCAACAAAAGCAGAATAGTATATTCTTTGATTCTGCTGACGAAAACTTTTTCTTATGTATACACATACACAGACTGATTCTCAGCTATGTGATTGGATCACAACATATACCTTAAGCAGAGCAATGTCATTGTCATAGTTGCTGATACTGAAATCAGGATGGTTGTAGACTGCAGTGGTTTCAAAGGTTTGTTTAGTGTTCTCGGCATCAGACAGCGAGTGAGCACCCAACACAACCTTAAAACCGGATGTCCTCCTGCAACACACGGGACATTTATCATTTTGCATAGATGAAAAATATAATACAGTATTTGTGTACTTCTACATGACTGACTAAACGGTGCATATTAGTGCACATTACTACTTTAAGTGTACATGGTAGCACCTAAATGGCACATTTTGAAACCTTTAAAACAGGAACCACACCAGACAAATTTTGTACAGTTTTTCTGAGAGTGTAGTGCAATTGTGAAATATTTGCTGTTGAAATCACATCAACTTTACATTGCAATGCTGTCGGACAGCTCAGTAGTGTTGTTATGTCACATACCCATCCTGAAAGCAGTGCGCTGCACTCATGACCCACTGTTTGGAGATCAGAAAGCCACCGCACTCATGTTTTCCATTCCACTGAAGTGAAGCCATGTACGGACGAGAGTGCGCACTAGCCTCGTTTCCTCCTGTGATGCATTCACCTGCACATAACACAATAACGAAGAATTAAACCCCATTACATCACAAAAATGTAACAGTTCAGTGTTTAAACAGAAATGCATATGCATAGATATAAGTACTGATACTGAATGGTACTTACCAGTTTGAGATGCTGCGTAAAGCAGCAAAGAGGCAAATATCAGTCTGCTCATGGTGGATGTTCGTTGTCTGTATACTTCTCAGACTGAAGACCACTGAGTCTGGGCTGAGCTTTATATAATGCCCAAACGGGAAAGAGGAGCAGAGGGTGTATGTGGGTGTTGTTCTCTTTGCATTCTTTTCCCAACCCCGCATCACAAGAGAGAAAACAGGAATATGCTATAAATCTTCCTCTGCATCTTATCTTTTCCTTTACATCTACTGTGCATCTGTTTCACTTTTCCTGTCCTCCAGATATTTCCTTTACCGTAATCGTGTCTTTTGTTATATTCCATGTGAAGACAGGACAAGAAATGTTTGTGCAGAGTGAAAGTGAAAGAAAAATGGGAATAATGACTTTCCCATATTGTTGGATCACCCACATATGCACTGCCCGTATCAATCAGAAGTGCCATGATTGAGAGCGGCACCCTCATTCCTCATTTCTCAACCCTTCTTCTACTTTTTTTTTTTTTTTGCTGAACTTGGTTCTATCACAATAATGTATAAAGTCTCCTGAAACTTTCATGCTCACTGACTCTTTAGCTTCCATGTATCATTTCTATAGAAGAAACTTTCAGTAAACAGTTCTTAAAAGAACAATTTTTCCTTAGTGTGAAGAACATCTGAAAAACCATAATTTTTCACCATAAAGAACCTTTTGTGTGTTTGAAAGTTTCTGTGGATGTAAAACGTTTTTAATGGAACTAGATTGCATTACAGTACCTTCATTTTTTATGAGTATTTACTGTAACCATGTCAATATAATTATGCAATACCACACCACAACAGATTTTTTAAATCTTTTTATTTATTTATTTATTTTTTTTTTTTATGTTTTTGAAATAAGTCTCCTATGTTCACCAAGACTGCATTTCTTCAGGTAAAAAACAAAACAAACAAACAAACAAACGTAAAAACATATTTTAAAATATAATTTATTCCTGTGATGGCAAAGCTGAATTTTCAGCAGTCATTACACCAGTATCCAGTTTTTCAGAAACCATTCTCATATGTTGATTTGTTGCTCAAGAAAATGTTCTTATTATTATCAATGTTGAAAACAGTTATGCTGCTTAATATATTTGTGTAAACCGTGATACACTAACATTACACTAAGTTTTTTTAAAAGAAATAAATTTATATGTTTATTCATCAGTTCATTAATAATTATATGCTGGCCAAACTTTGGTGTTTCACTTCCCGAAGTTAGACAGATAGATAAACTTTTTCCAACATGTAGACTTGTACTGGAATTTACTTTATTCCACACCATGTTGAATCAGATTGAAAGTACAGAAAGGAGAAGCTATAGTTATCTCTCTAGAACACAATATCTCAGTTTAGTTTCACTTATGGTATATAGTTCTTTCACAGCTTTAATGAACAATAAATTCAGCAAATTAAACGTAAGGATTATGACAGAAAATTGATTTTGAAAGCTTTTTATTCGACACTGACTTTTCAACATAAATAGTGTGTGTTTGTATATGTGTGTTACATCAGCATCTTGATAATAAAACTGAATAATGTGCATCTGTGTTGTAATGGCACTCCATTAAGTTTGCTAATGTACCATCCGTTTTTAAAGTGCTCCTATTATGCCATTTTAAAGGTTGCTAATATTGTTTTAATAGACTCCCAAAACAGGTTTACATGTATGCAAGGTCAAAAAACACT
>JAHKKF010514679.1:0-18964 GCA_019740295.1 Labeo calbasu
ATTATTATTATTCAGTATAATAATTTTAATTTATTACTTTTTATAACTTTACTTTTCAAATGCTGTTGTGATGCTGTTTTTACGTTTTTACACTGATTTCTGACTTTTCATTTTGTATTTAATCAATAGGCCTAACAATAATAATAATAATAATAATAATAATAATAATAATAATAATAATATTGCTGATACTACTACTATTACTATCATCAATAATAATAATAATAATAATAATAATAATAATAATAATTATTATTATTATTATTATTAGCTTCGCTGTAGTAAAATAAATACATTAATAAATAAATATTGTATGCTGACAAATGAAATATTTATTTATATTAATTTATTATTATTATTATTATTAGCTTTGCTGTAGTAAAATAAATACATTAATAAATAAATATTGTATGCTGAAAAAGGAAATATTTATTAAATATATATTATTTATGTTAACCTCATTATTATTAATTATAATTATTATATTTATTATTATTATTTTTACTACTACTACTACTACTACTACTACTATTTAAATAAATAAATAAATAAATAAATATATAAATAAATAATACTTTTACATTATTTTAACTGATTACTAACTTTTCATATTGTATATTGACATAGGAAATATTTATTATCTATGTTAACAATATTATTATTATTATTATTATTATTATTATTATTATTATTATTATTATTATTATTATTATTATTATTATGTTCTCAGCTTGACTGCTGCCAAAATGACAGATCTCGACTAGCCTATTGCTGGCTTTGAAATAACTTTACAGACTTTACAGAAACCTATCAATAAACAAACAGAATACACACTGCAGTGGCCCGTCAGCCATTGACGTGTTCGGAGTGGAAGAGCAGAAAGAACTCCAATTTGTTTAAACACAAAAATTTCATTTTTACCACTGTTGCATCAGAGACTAATAACCTCAACTCATTCAAAAACAGCACTTAACACATTTACTATCAAAACTCCGGAGGCTATTCAGAAGCAGGACTGGACTGGAATTGTAATGTTTTATTTTTACATAAGATGTATTAAACATTCTGTCCTTTGAAAACTTCAACACAACATTAACTTTTTAATACCCCACACTAACAACATATATCTTATTGAGAAAAGGCGAAATACTATAATGACTATTTCATAACAAAACAGGAATATGGGGGTAAATTTCATTATTTAAAACTATTTTAAATTTGCACCACACAAATATATCATAAAAACCTTAGTGTTCTATATAAAACATCTTATAACAGAGCTTTTGCTAACATATTTTATTTGTTGTATTTATTTTTTTGTTTGTTTGTTAGTGCTGTTGAATACAGCAGCTTTTCAGAAAATTATATTCATTTGGTGACAGACAACAAAAGTTTTTATTTTTCCTTTAGTCTCTATTTCAGCACAGGCAGAAGTCATGATAAATTACACAAACAAGGAATCAGTTACACATGCGTATCCTTTGATTTTGAAGTCACTGAAAACAATAGTTTTGAGAATATGACTGAAATCGCAAATATGAGCCAGATGCTGATTGTACTGTGGAAGTGGCTCTGATAATGACAGCAATGGTAAAATCATCTGCTCAAACGGAACCCTTCAAAGTTTCAAAAGGTAATGAAATGTGCTTTATTTTATTCTTTTGTAATTGTTATTAAAATATGAAGAGAGTTTTATGATATTGCAGCAGTTAGAGATCCATCCGTGTTGAGTCACTAAAGACCCAAATATGTAATGATCGGCGAAACATTCACACATTTAAGGGTTAACCATTAAACGGCAATGTGTAATTTAAAATATGAATAAAACACCTGTGAAAAATCAAAATGGAAAAATTCCTTCATATTAACCCAGCATATTGGGCCCTGTTTTTACAGAATCTTCTAGAAAACTTGAATATAATATACTGTACAAGCATGTTAAATTTATTTCAACTCAATATTTTATACTCATGTATAGCTTTTTTTTTTAACTTTATTACAAACCTGAATTCAGCGCAACCCAATGTTACACACATGAGCTGCACTTAATATGCTGAACCTGAAAGATTTACAGTGAAAAAAATCAGCCTGCCACACCAGAAAAAAATGGTTAAAAACAATTTTCACTCAGAAATTGCTACCAAATGTCACAATTTTAAAGTATATAGTTTTTTGTTTTTAATTACTTTATAATTTAACACTGCGTTATTTAATATATTGATGTTTTTTTGTTTGTTTTTGTAATTTGGTCCATCAATTGATTGTATATACACTTTGTTTTTTCTTCTCTTTATTACTTTATAATTTAACACTGTGTTATTCAATATATTGATTTTTTTTTTTTTTTTTGTAATTCGGTTAATTAATTGCATATATTTTTCTTTTTTCTTTATTTTTTTTTTCCTTCTTTCTTTCTTTCTATTTATTTATTTATATTTTTATTGCCAATTTTTTTTTTTTTTTTTTTTTTGGATTACTGTTGGTTCTGATTGATCATGTGACCTCCTGAGTCATCATGTGACCTCTTAAATCAAAATAGGTGTGTTTGACTTCATCTACAGCTACAGACGGCGATCGACGAGAGTAGCCGAGAGCAGTCGCGGGCGGAGTTGAAAACGGAGCTGTCAAGTCGGACACTTTCTGCTCTCGTTAGTGACGCTCTCGTGGTGTTTGCATGCGCTATCACAGATGAAATGAATTAAATGCAATATTTATCAAACACAAACTTTTCAAAAGTGTTTTCATGAGAAACAGAAACACGTTTCATATACTACTTAATACAGCGCCATCTGAACAAGAATAATGATCAACATAAACACATACTATTTAAATATTAATAAAGTGGGGTTATATACGCTTCTACCAGTGTTTTATGATAAATTTAACGCAATATAACATTGCGACTACAGTAAAAACAGTTTTACTGTTCTAAAAACACAGATTTGTCAGCATTATCGGACTTGAGGGTGTTATGCTTCATTCACGCCATATCATAATTACCGTAATTTCGAGATGACAATATGTGACATTCTACTCGGAGCTGTTCACTTCCTCAGACTCGGAATTACGCTTTTTTATGGCAACACTATCAACACCTAAACAGAAGGTGCGTTCACGCCATATCGGAATTCCCGTAATTACGAGATTCCAACCTGTAAAACGCGTTCACGTCCTCGTAGAACTCGTAATTACAACTTGTGAACTGGGAGTCTTCTGAGAGCTACGAATTGTACCACATGACCGCTGTACCAACTGACCTCTGTTTAGGCGCTGATAGTGTTGCCATAGAAAAAAGCACAATTCCGAGTCTGAGGACGTGAACAGCTCCGAGTAGAACGTCACATGTTGTCATCTCGAAATTACGGTAATTACGATATGGCGTGAACGCAGCAAGAGCCTACGTTAGTCAGGTGGTACAGCGGTCATGTGGTACAAGTCGTAGCTCTCAAAAGACTCTCAGTTCACAAGTTGTAATTACGAGTTCTACGAGGACCTGAACGCTTTTTACAAGTTGGAATCTCGTAATTGTGTTTCGGGTTTATTCTAACATCCTCAAGTTTGATAATGTTTACAAACATGTGTTTTTAGAAAAGTAAAAGTGTTTTTACTGTAGTTGCAATGTTATGTTGAGTCACATTTACCATAAAACACTGATAAAAAACATATATAACCCTCTTTATTAGTATTTAAATAGTATATGTTTATGTTAAACATTCTTCTTCTTCAGACGGCGCTGTATTAGGCAGAATATGAAACGTGTTTCTGTTGCTCATGAAAATGCTTTTGAAAAGTCTGTGTATTTGACAAATATTGCATTTAATTCACTTCATCTGTGATAGAGCATGCAAACACCGTGAGAGCTTCACTAACAAGAGCAGAAAGTGTCCGACTTGACGCCTCCGTTTTCAACTCCGCCCGCGACTGCTCTCGGCTACTCTCGTCGATCGCCGTCTGTAGCCGTAGTTCAAGTCGAACACACCTATTGTTAGCTTGGCATTGAAAATGGTCAACGTGACTAAAACGTTTGCCTTGTTTCTATTCAGTAAACTGCTCACAATTGCTTTCATCTCACCTGTGACTTTTTGATTATTTTGAGTGTGTGGACTTACCAAGTATTTGACTTTTTTGGAAACTTTTTTTGGTCTACGCACCTTAGTTGGATTGTTTTGAAGGCGCGGTGAGTTTCTGGCTGTTTTTATAGACTATATATTATAGACTGAAATATTATTTTCTTGTAAAATGTACTTCAGTAATCTACTTATACAAGCCTGAATTTAATAAAAATGATGAAAAAATGGCATATTTTGGTAAGCTGAGGACAGTTTATGTGTTTAACATTGAGATAAATCCAACTCAGATTGTAATTGATGAAAAAATACAAAATCAAGCTTAAAGGAACAGCTCACCCAAAAATGTACATTTTGTCATCATTTACTCACCCTCATGAGCTTCTTAATAAAATAAGTTTCTTTCTTATGTTGAACACAAAAGATAATATTTTGAAGAACCAAACAGTTGCTGGTCCCCATTGACTTCTATAGTAGACAAAGATATACAATGGAAGTCAATGTGAACCATCAACTTTTTGATTACCAGCCTTCTTCAAAATATATTCTTTTATGTCCAACATAGGAAAGAAACTCATACAGGTTTGGAACGACATGAGGGTGAGTAAATACTGACAAGACGTTCATTTTTGGTTGAACCATGCCTTTAAGAAATGTACTACGACAGTCTTTTCTTGATCTGTCAAGCCCTTGTCTAAATTGCACGGCGTCGAAACCGAGTTTGAAGTAAAGTTGGGTTTTTGAAAAGCAGGTACTTGAAGAATTACCTGGCAGGTGGAAAAAGGCCATGCACTGGAAATGAAATCTGTTTTCCGAGATCAAAGAAAATATGGCTCAGTGGCCCGTTGCCGCTTCTTGGTCTGCGATGCCTGTTTCATAGGCCATTAGCCAGTCATGGGCAGAAAGGCAGGCGGTCTCCTCCCGCTGCGTGCTTTCAGAGCGATGTCATTTTCCTCCACGCGTCAACGACGGGCTGCGCCGCAGTACCGCGGCGACACGGCCTCCATCATCCATTTTCACATGCAGAGGAGTAGTTTAACTGCTACGGCCTCGCACGGCATGCATTAGAGACGCACCAGCATACTTATGAGGCCAGGACCAGTGGCTCAGATTCACTCGAGCTCAAAGAAAACTTTTAATGATGGCAGTAAGTAAAAGGGTGGAATTCCCTGAGGGCAAGCGCATTAGTTTGTGAAAATTTTGTAGGAGAGACAAAGATGCCCGCGGCTAGCAATGTTGCTGTGATGTTGGTGTCGCGTGTTCGGTGGCATCGAGTGTGTGACAAATACAATTTATTTTGTGGAGAAGCAGCTTAAGGGAAGCTCTCACGCTGAGGTCCAAAATCACAATCTAACCCTGAGTGATGCTGACAAATGCATTAGTACCTGTGGCAAAAAGATGTGCTGAACTCTGGGATCATGCAGTGCTGTTAGAATGTCTTAAAGGCAACCTACAAATCTGGGTAAATATCATTTTATTTTTTTAATAATAATTATTACTTTTAGCAACTTCTGATTTTATATTCAGCAAAATACCAATAAATAAGTTTGCAACCTTGGAAAGTAAAAATCAAGACAACATGGTGCACTTATACAAATATTTTTAATTCTAAATAATAAATGCAAAATGCGTCTGTTATCTTGAAGAAATTTCAGATTTCAGATTCAGCAAAATACCAAAAATAAAGAAAAAAAAAATCAATTTCTGCCACTGTGTCTGTCAGTTCAAAGCAATTTCAGATTTCTTAAATCAATAAAATACCATAAAAAAATAAAATAAAGAAAATAAAGAAAGAAACCTATATCTGCCACTGTGTCTGTAAGTTCATAATATTTTCAGATTTTTTAAATCAACAAAATACCATTAAGAAAGAAAGAAAGAAAGAAAGAAAGAAACAATTTCTGATACTGTGTCTGTCAAAGCAATTTCAGATTTCATATTCAGCAAAATACCAATAAAAAAGTTTGTATATTAAAGTTTTATATTATGGAAACCCATTTCTGCCACATTAAAAAAAACAAAAAAAAAAACAAAGAAAAATAAAGAAAGAAAGAAAGAAAGAAAGAAAGAAAGAAAGAAAGCTCTAAAAATCAAGACAACATTTTTAAATTTAATTCTAAATAATATTTTTAATTTGTTAATTTGCTAAATGCAAAATGTGTCTGTCGTTTCAAACAAAATAAAGAAAGAAACCCATTTCTACCTATTTCAGATTAAGCAATTTCAGATGTAATATTCAGCAAAATACCAATAAATAAATAAATAAATAAATAAATAAATAAAAAAGGAACCAATTTCTGAATTAATGGTTTGATAAATTTAATTATGAGGTATTAAGTCATCATTATGAGACGTCTAAACTGACACAGATACAATTATGATATTAAAATCATTATGACAGAAAATGTTACAATTCAGATAAAAAAAATCATAATTCTGACATTAAATTATATCAAAATGTGAAATTATCAAATTATTAATTAAGTCAATTAATTAATTAAGTCAATTATATAAATAAATCCAACTTTTCAACTATTTTTCCCTTCATAATTATGACTTTTTATCTAATAATGACTTAGTATCTCATAATTCTGATTTCTATGTCATAATTATGGCTTAGTATCTTATGACACTCAGTATCTTTTTATGTGATAAGTATGATTTACCAAAGCATGATTTTTTTTTTTTACATTTTGTTTTCTTTTCTTGAGTGACAAAAATTGTCTTCCATGTCCAATGTCAGAAGCTACATCATCAAAAAATAATGTTCCGTGGTACTCTTGTAAATATGCAACAGAGACTGATGCGAAAGAGAAGAAATAGTTGAACAAAGTTATTTTTGTTTTCTTTGTGCACAAAGAGTATTCTTGTAGCTTCATAAAATGACAGTTGAACCATTGATGTCACATGGACTATTTTATCGATGTCCTTATTACCTTTCTAGGCCTTGAATGTATCAGCTGCATTTCTGTCTAAGCAGGGTCAGAAAGCTCTCAGATTTCATCAAAAATATCTTAATTTGTGTTCTGAAGGTGAACGAAGGTCTTACGGGTTTGGAACGACATGAGTGTGAGTAATTAATAACAGAATTTTCATTTTTGGGTGAAATAACCCTTTAAAATGTAATACACAAACTTTAACAAGCCTCATTAAGTAAAAAGATGAGCTTTAACATCACCATGTAATACAAATAACTAGAATTGATAACAAAAACAATAGCATATAGAAAGTCAGCAAACAGCAGGAGGAAAAAAAAACACCTGAAAAATGACCTGCACTTACTGCATAATTTACTCATGCTACAGTGCTTGCTGAGAGTTTGCAAATCAGCAAACTGTTCGATATGAAATATTGAATATATTTACTCAGACAACTCTGTTGGTTACTTAGAATAAGGAGAATAGTGTGTGTTTAACTTGTGTCTTTATAGTATGGGGAGAAAAAGTATTTTATATTAAGTATCTGTGGCTCAAAAAGCCTCATAAACTGGATAAAATATAACTGCAGTCGACAATTTGAAAAATGCATTAGCTTTCTGTTAAATACTTTACATACTTAAACCGAAAGTTTGCCTTTTACTTTTAAATGTGTTGATACAATTTTTATCACTTTATCTGGATCTGTGGGAAATTTACATAATTGGCAGATGGACTGGACTTCATGCTTTGGGCTTTATGATTCATATTAGATTCTGTTTTTGTATTACTTGTTTTTAAACATCTGAAATGTGACCTTTAAACATGGTGATAAAAAATTCCACAGCTTACTGGAGATTATACTGTTAGTACTGTTAAGACCCACATCAATAACAGCATCTCAAGCAGCAGGAACAGAAGGCTGGAAATGCAATGCGAACAGCATCTACACATGCCACAGCACATATCAACAAATCAGAAAAGCTCCGATGTGACACTTTACAAGCAATAACTATCTCCATAATGGAGTGCATCATAATGTTAAAGAATGCCTCTCTCAGTCTACCGCATTTTATTACAGATGTACATATCTCTTTTTTTAATTTAGGTATCTGACAGGTCAGGGCAGGAAGGGGTTTTGCAACCTGTCTATGAAACTGAGATAAAAAGCTATGCATTTCATCAGCATACTCTTATCAGGTAATTGTTACTATAAACTTCAGTTGATTACATCTGAAGGACAGTTCTCTAGAGACAATCACAAATGTTATCAGATGTTGAGATGATTGGTCCAGTATATAATAGGTCTTCCGGGATGTATATATGCGTTTAACGGAGCAATTCAACCAAAAATGAAAATTCTGTCATTCATTTTCTCACCCTCATGCCACACTTGTGCTGGTTGTACTTTTATATAAATACAATTTGTAGCTGTGCGATATGGCTGTGATTTGGGCGCAGACCGAGTGCCGTAGGTAATATGAATGTGATGTTGCATTTATACAACAGTTTGATGGCACGAGTGTGTATATACATAAGAAACAACAACGGAGTGTCTTTTTTGTGCAAAAATATTTCCTTCTGCCATGGATTCAAATCTCAGTTTGACAATTTAACATGTGAGCCCAAGATTTTGCTTCTAATTTGAAAGCGTCACTAGGCAATTCAATCAAAAGTACAAAGGCAGCGCTCTGATATACAGCATTACATAGAATATAACGTGATGAGATTTTACCCTCAGCCAAAATTATTTGCTCTGGAACAAATAATTGATTAATGAGACCAAAGACTGCCCATTAGATTCATCCAAAATTAATTATATCTCATGTTTAGCCACTACAGAGTCATCAGAGCCAGCGGCAAATTTAAAAAAATCTGGTCGAGGCGAGGTTGCTCTCGGCAGGTTCGTGAGCGCTAAACGGCTGCTGATGCCCTGGAGGTCACATCTCTGAAAACATTGAAGCAAATTTTTCAAATAGATGTTATCTGTATTAACAAACCACATATTTTAAATTTAAACAAGTACATTCTAGCATTAAAAAAATAAATAAAATAAAAACTCTTTAAAACTACTATTCTGTGACACAAAAAAAAATTATAACATGAATTTAGAAAATTATTATTATTTATTAAATTATGGTGGATTTAGGCATCCGCCATGACACTTGATGTGAGAAATACTGCAAGCGGGTGATACAAACGGTGAAAGGTTTGGAGTTCCGATATTACTAGAATATCACACTCCTCTTAGTTGTATACACATAAGCAATATCACACTCGTAGACGAGTGCCGTAGGTAATCACAGTGTGCCGACATACAGCCATATCTCACGTCTATGAGTGTGATATTGCGCTTATACGACAGTTCGAGGGCATGAGTGTTTAAATACATAAACAAAATAACAACAAAGTGTGCTTAAAAACCCTCTTTTGTGCAGAACTACTTCCTTCTGCCACGGATTCAACTGTTTACAGTTTAACAGCTGAGCCCAAGCCTCCGTTACTAACCAAAACGTCACTTAAGAACTAGTAACGAAGGAATGTTGAGTTGCTTCATTGAAAGCTTACTGTATTAGTGTATATAAAGCCATGTGTTATATTTAGTATTGAGAAAGAGATTGACTGAGCGATCGTGATTACCTGCATCTGATACAGCATTTATTCTTCAGATAAATCTCCTATCACAATAAATCATTAGTTTGAATGTCCGATAGGCTCGTAGTATCCTTTTATCTGTTAAGCGTGATTCCTGATGACAGTGCTGCTTAATGCATTTGTTGACTGCGTACAAGCTGGTTTTGAAAGAAAAAATAACTTGCTTGCTCAAAACGGTGTATTTTTCAATTTAAACGTTCTTATTGCTAACTCGGAAAACAGTCTATTGTCACCATCTAATGGTGGAACAACATAACTAAACAATATAACATTACTAAAATCACCATCACGAAAACACACACACACAATTCAGTCAAAAGTACACAGGCAGCACTCTGATATACAGCATTAAATTTACATAAACATGATGAGATTTTGCCAAAATGGCTTGCTCTGGAACAAATTCTAGACAAATGAGACCAACGACTGCCCGTTAGATTAACCCAAAACAAATTACATTTCATTTTTAACCACTACAGAGACATCAGAGCCAGCTGTAAATTCCTGGAGATCTGTCCGAGGTGAGGCGCTCTCGGCGGGTTCATGAGCGCTGAATGGAAATTTTCAAACAGACGGTATTTTTATTTACAAACTGCATATTTAAAGTGTCTAAACAAGTACAATCTAAACTAAAAAGCTCTTAAAATTACATTCCGTGAAACAAAACAGTATTTTTAAAAAGAAAATTATAGCAGATTTGGGAGTCCGCCATGACACTTGCTGTGAGAAATACGGTAACTTCAGCAAGCGGAATGATACAAATGGTGAAACGGCTGTTGGAGTTCTGTTGGACTGTAATATCAACACTCTCATCAGCCAATCAGATTCGAGGACCAAAAAGAACTGTTGTATAATATTGTATATATCTCTTCAGAATTGCATCACAAAGTTGATGATGTTATGCAAAAATAACCTTTGTCTCCAGTGAAGTGTTCATTCTCTAAATCTTGGTGACTGAATCACTGAGTTGAGAGAGTTGAACTCAAGAACCAAATCAGTGAACAAAATAAAACTGGGCTAACTAAATCAATGAAATGATCCATCACAAAAGAGTGATTCAAACAAATCAGACATCTCTACTTTTCTGACAAACTTGACTCTCAAATGGCTCCAGAAGAAAGGCTTCTGAATCGTTTTGAATCTGTTTTATGGTTCTTTTGTGTTCTTTTTAAGCTTAAAGGGACAAGTTACCCCAATATGTGTATTCTGCCATCATTTACTTACCCTGATGTCATTCTCAACCTTCCACAAAAATAAAGAATTCTACACCTTGTCAATTTCTTTACTTTTCCAATAGGACTTACAAATGTACAATCATGGCCAAAAATATCAGCACCCTTGCAATTCTGTCAGAAAATGCAACACTTCTCTCAGAAGTGTTGTCCAGTTGCAAATGTTTTGGCAGTCACATGCTTACTGTTTTTGTTTGCACTGCAACAACACAAAAAAAACAGAGAAGAAAAGTCAAACTTGATAAAATTTCACACAGAACTCAAAAATTACTGGTACCTTGTCAAAATCAAAATGAACTGTAACTTGTATTTAGACACACCTGTGGCAAGTATCAGGTGTGGGAAATATGGTAATCACACTTGCAACCAGTTAAAATGAAGAAAAGTTGACTCAACCCCAACTGAGCATGGAGAAAAGAAAGAAGTGTAAAAAGTTGTCCGTGGATTTGAGAGAAAAAAATGTGGAAAAACATGGACAATCTCAAGGCTTCAAGTCCATCTCCAGAGATATTAATGTTCCTGTGTCCACTGTGCACAATATCATCAAGAGGTTTACAGCCCATGGCACTATAGCTAACCTCCCTGGACGTGGACGGAAGAGCAAAATTAATGAAAACGAAGAATTGTTCGAATGGTGGATAAAGAACCCCGATTAACTTCCAAACAAATTTAAGTTGATCTGCAGACACAAGGTACAACAGTGTCAGCTCGCACTGTCCATCACCATCTGAATGAAAAGGGACACTATGGTAGGAGACCCAGGAGGACACCACTACATAAAAAAGCAAGACTGGAGTTTGCCAAAACTTATGTGACAAAACCACCTCTATCAGGGAGAACGTACTATGGACAGATGAGACAAAAGTAAAGCTTTCTGGTAAAAGGACATCATGACACTGTTTACAGAAGGCATCCTTCAAATCTGAATGACCTGGAGCAGTTTGCAAAAGAAGACTGGTTCAAAATTCCAGTGGAGAGGTGTAAGGAACTCATTCATAGTTACAGGAAGCGATTGATTTCAGTTATTTTTCCCAAAAGGGGTGCTACCAAATATTAAGTTAAGGGTGCCAGTAATGTTGTCCAGTGCATTTTTTGGGTTCTGTGTGGCATTGTATCAGATTTGACTTTTCTTCTCTGTTTTTTGTGTTGTTCCAATGTAAACAAACAAATAAATAAATAAATAAATAAATATGAGAGTACCAAAACATTTGCAACTGCAACAATTTTCTGAGAAGGGTTGCATTTTCTGACAGAATTGCAAGGGTGCCGATATTTTTGACCATGACTGTATAAAAAAGGATACAACTAAAAGTAATCATTAAAGTAGTGATTTTTAATTGTTCACAATATAGCCCACATGAATCTTTTGAAGTAACATGATGAACAGACCAATGTTTATGTTTAAGTTGTTATTCAAAGATAACATTCCCCTCCAGTGAGCTGTTAACTCACCGAATCATTGTGACTGAATCAGTGAACAAAATTTTATTTCACAAACATTCATGACTCTCAGATGGCCTCAGAGTCATATTGATCAATTTTATGATATTTTATGGTGTCTTTGTGTCCTTTTGGAAATATAAAAGGACAATTTACCCCAACATTCAAAATTCTGTCATTGTCTCAGTGTTTCGTTCTCCGACATTGTTGTTTTGGACCCCACTGGCTTTCATTGTATGGACAAAAACAATTGAAACATTCATCAAAATATCTTCTTTTGTGTTTCGCATAAAGTCAGGTTTGGAACGACCCGAGGGTGAGTAAATGATGACAGAATGTTCATTTTCTGTGAACTAATCCTTTAAGAGGCACAGTCAATGCTTGTCGCAAACTGATGAACAGACGGCAATGATGAGCCAGCAAAACCTGTCCTGGCATCACAATGGCCTATGCAGCATAATTCAACCCCATCATCCAGCAGCTCATTAAAATGTGCTTATTGGATGAGGCTGAAATGATCCATTAATACGAGGCGAAGACTTCATAGTAAATTATCCACTGCAGCTCTGTGCCTTTCGTAACATATATGGCACAAGCGCCACAGTTCACGTCCTCTCCAGGACAGCAGCGCCTGCATCTGATCCGTTCATCACTATTCCCGCATGTTTGCAGCAGCTTAGGTGACCTTTAATTAACTGTGACTTTCAACATTGTAACAATTATGCCTCGCGCACGCCTGACTGGCTTCCATTTAGCACAGAGAAGCTTTGTTATGACTGTTTATAATTGAGGATGTGGAGGCTGTTGAGATACTACGGTTATCATTAATTGGGAGAGCGCATGTACGAGGAGTATGTAATTGCCGAAGGATGGCTCGCTCTGTATGGTGTGCTCGAGCATCCATGCTGTGATGATTGTGCCATTTCGTGTTCTTTTCAACGAGGTACATTTTGTGCGCTATCGCCGTACTCGAAGCTCCTCCAGCTGAGTGTGTGAATGACAAGAGATCGTTCTGTGGAGGAATGTGTGCTTCTGTGTGTTTTCGAGAAAGAGATGAAGACAGAAAGCACAGGTGAGGTTGGGTGCATTTGGGAAGGTGATTCTAATACGCAGTTTCCACAGCAAAAAAAGAACAAGCTGAAGGTTGAAGTTGGACAGCTGGGTGAGTGGATAATGCTAGATTCAAGACATGTGCTCAAACTAAAAGAAAACTAGACAGGTTAAAAAAAGGTCTGCTGCCAGTGACAGGTTTGTACGGTGGTGGATATATTCCGAAACTTTGTAAGAGGTAAAAGAGTTAGAACTTAAATGTGTAAAAAATATTTCCTCCCATCTCAGCTTATCTTGCAGAGACAAGTTGGTGCAACCAATGGTGTGAGTTTGAGGTAGAGCTGTCTGATTGTCTGACCAGTGAAGGACTGAAAGAACAATAACTTTGAATCAATTGGTGACCGTGTTTTGTTTTGCTCTCTCCTCTGTGCTTGTGTGTTCGTTATTTACATGTTCATCTATGTCCTACGTCATACGTCATCCGCTGGAACGCCACTCTCGTAAACACGCGTACTACAGTTAGCGGAAACTAGAGATTATGGTTTATAATGCTCTAAATGTGGATACTTTTTCGCATCGTTTTGCTTCAGAAGACCTTTATTAAGCACTTTTTATGATGGATGGATGCACTTTTCAAAATCTTCATAAATACCATTCTAAAGCTTGGAAGAGCATTTTATATATATATATATATATATATATGTGTATATAATCATCTGAAAGAAGATAATCATACACACCTAGGATGGCTTGAGGGTAAGTAAATCATGGAGCAATTTTCATTTTTGGGTGAACTATCCTTTTAAATTCACACGTCAATGAGAAATGAGCCTCAGTGACACCTGTATATTTTACAATTTAACCGTACATTTCTATATACTTAAACTACCAAAGTCTGACTTTTACCTTAAAATGAACTGATATCCATTGTAATATATACAGTTGAAGTCAAAAGTTTACATAGACCCTGCAGAATCTGCAAAATGTTAATTATTTTACAAAAAAGAGGGATCATATAAAATGCATGCTATTTTTTATTTAGTACTGACCTGAATAAGGTATTTCACATAAAAGATGTTTACATATAGTCCACAAGAGAAAATAATAGTTGACTTAAAAAAAAAAGACCCCGTTCAAAAGTTTACATACACTTGATTCTTAATACTATGTTGTTACTTAAATGATCCACAGATGTTTTTTTGTTGTTATTGTGAATGACTGTATGATTTTGAGATCCATGTTTTCGCAGATAACAACTGAAGGACTCATATGCAACTATTAAAGAAGGTTCAAATGCTTACTGATGCTTCAGAATGGAAAATGATGCATTAAGAGCCAGGGGTGTAAACTTTTGAACAGAATGAAAATGTGTACCTTTTTTTTTTATTTTCCCTAAATATCATATTTTTCTCATTTAGTACTGCTCTTCAGAAGCTTCAGAAGATACTTAAATGTTTCCCAGAAGACAAAATAAGTTAAATTTACCTTGATCTTCAAATTCCAAAAGTTTTCACCCCCCAGCTCAATGCATTGTGTTTCCTTTTGAAGCATCAGTGAGCGTTTGAACCTTCTGTAATAGATGCATGAGTCCCTCAGTTGTCCTCAGTGTGAGAAGATGGATCTCAAAGTTATACACTTATTGTTGGAAAGGGTTCAAATACACAAAAATGCTAAGAAACCAAAATCCTGAAGGAGTTTAACTGTTCAGGACAAACAAGGGACTCAAGAATCAAGCGTATGTAAACTTTTGAACGGCGTCATTTTTATAAATTCAGAAAACTATTATTTTCTCTTGTGGACTATATGTAAACGTATTTTATGTCTTATTCAGGTCAGTAGTACATAAAAAAATAACAAGCATTTTGTATGATCCCTCTTATTTTGGTAAAATAACTAACATTCTGCAGAGTCTGCAAGGTGTATGTAAAATTTTGACCTCAACTGTATACAGACAGAGGCATACATTATTTGTGACATGTTCTTTGCTATATTATTTTTAAACAACTTATTTAGAATCGAATGCAATGAGATTTACAGAGCACTGTATATTATGATGAGGCCACTGTATACTTTTGTTAACAGTCCAAAACATCCCAACCTGAACATATGGACATTTATTGGGCGAATTCCACCTAAAAATAGATGTAGAATTGCACTTCCTTCCTTTCACTTCCAACACCATCCTCACTTTACAGTAACTCTCTCTTCTTCCCCTTTTCATCCGTTAAAATCTTTAATCATCACCATATATTTTTCATCCTCACACATTTTTTATCTCCATAATAAAGTCTCTTAAATTCTCAACCAAACCACTTCCTCTACTACTCCTATCTTTTCTTATGTGCTTTATTAGCATCTTATATGCTAATATATTCCCGGTCTGTAGCAATATTCTAGAATTTAGCTATTTTTACACATACGCCGACAGTACTATCAATATATTCATTCCCCTAGAACAGCTACTTCCTGAAAGAATCATTACTGGACAGCTTCTATGCAGTGCTTGCTCACTCATTTACTTATTCACTATTCCCTGGATAGGAAATGTTGCAAATAAGGGTTAGTAAACAAAAAGTTTCGGACACTGTTGTAAATACTGAATGTTCCAAAGCTGCCGTGGAATCATTTATACTGTTCAGAGACACCATTTGGGGTAAGTAAGTCTCTTTTGCTCACCAAGACATTTATTATCAAAAAGAAAGTAAAAACAGAAATATAGTGAAATATTATTACAATTTGACATAACTTTTTTCTTTTGCAGATTAAGAGGTTAATATTTTACAATGTAATTTATTCTGAATTTTACCTTTGATTAATTTTAAATATCCTTGCTAAATAATAAATAAAGAAAAGAAGAAAAGAAAAAAAAAACACACAGACCCCAAACTTTTGAATAGTACTGCATAGTGCATATACGCAATACGGGGAATAGGGGTTGAATGTGGGACAGCTTTTTAAATTAAATTGAGAATTGGGATTTTCACATTAATGTGTGCTTGTGCACTTTGGACTCTGTCTTTTATTGTGAATATCTCATTTGTAAATCCAAATTAGTTCTAAAATAGGATCCATCTGGTACAAGCTGTTTCGCAGATAGCGTCTCTCCATCAAAGCAGAAAAAGTATTTTACAAATTTTTTGTTTGTCTGCCCAGGGCAGTGTCCCAGCTGAGGGCTTGCCCGATCCTGCAGCGTGCGTATGTGTTTGTGCCTCCTCTCATCTGTCCTAATGCCATCCAAACCGTCTGCTTCTCATCAAATCTGGCAGATCTGCCATCTTCAATTCAAGCTTTGCGCCTCAGTGTGTCTCTCTGGCTCTTGTGGGCTCAAGTCTCCTCTCTGTACTGGCAGAGTATGAAAACGCTCACTACAATTCAGAAGGTCTCCCTCAGTCCTGGCATAACAGTAACACCTGGTCTGAATTCAGAGTATTTAGACAGCTCAGAGAACTCACACAGTTTCAGCTCAACGGAAATCAATTCCAGTGTCACACAATGCATATTTGATCATTCTGAAGCAATGTAAAAAATGAATTTAAGCATGCAAGCACACAAATGAACAATATTTTCTGTTTTAGCGTTCATTTTGTCAACCATTTTTAGTTTAGTCTTATAACCTTCGTTTTAGTCTTAGTTTTAGCCCGGTGTCAAATGTACTTTTTAGTTATCATCATGTTTATTCAACCTTGTCCTGTTTTTGTTTTAGTCTACTAAATTTTTGGAGAATTTTAATCTCGTTTTGGGAAATGAAAACATTTTTGTCATGTTGTATAATGGTTAAAGTGATAATTGATTTTTTTTTTTTTTTCAACAATTCTACAATACATGGAAGCTTGTTTCCGCCAATAAAACATTAAAAAAAAGGTTAATGGAACTATTTAGGAAAGGTAAGGAAAGGAAACCCTCTGGTGGTACCGAGACTCGAACCTGCGACCTTTGGGTTACAAGTCCGACTCTAAAACCATTAAGCCACGACAATGTCACAATTCTGAATTTTGTTTTTATCACAATTGTGAGTTTACATCTTGCAATTCTGATTTTTTTCTCAGAATTGTGAGATATGAACTCGTAATTGCGAGTTATGAAGTCCAATTTTGAGGGGTGGAAAGACTGATATGTTCTTAGAATTGCAAGGTTCTATCTCACAGTTCGGACTTAATAACTTGCAATTTATAAAGTCAGAATTGCAAGATATAAGCGTTCGATTCTAAAACAAAAAAGTCACAATTGCAAGACAAAATCACAATTTTTACTTTATTTCTCAGAACTGAGTTTAGTTAGCAGAGTTTTTTGTTTATTTCTCAGAATTGCTAGTTTATATCATCAAAGATGTACAGTATGTCCAGTAGTAGCAACTTTACATGGCAGCTCAATCTAACGTTAACCTTGAAAAATCTGCGCTACTGAAGTGTCTGGGCATTGTGAAGCCACCTAGTAGCGCACTCTTTGCATGACAGATGGAGGCACCGCTTGCAGTCACTTGCTCTTAAAATATTCAGCCGTTTTTGGTCATAGAGATAAAATTAATACATCTTTCGAATCTGTGAAGACTCAGCGATTATTTGTGTGCACTCACAATAACAACAAAATGTAGCGCTTTTGTAAAATAATTAAAAGCAAACAGGATGCGCTTTCTGCCGTCTCGGTCTCTGTGAACTTGAGCGTGAATCTACGCAAATTCAGTGTACTTACCTTACAGACATGAAAAATATATCTATAGAGAGTGAAATGTCTAATTTTAAATGAACCAGTTCAAATAGAAAAAATACATATATATTATGAGACTCAGATTATGTCATTGATAGGAAACATGCATACAGGCACATTCATTACCGAGACGAGTCAGTGTCAGTCGCGAAGTGCATTTAAAATCCTTTAATGCAAGGCAAGCCAATGATAATCCCGCTCATTCCATGGTTATTTGCCAATTTATTGACGAGTTAAAAGTAGTTTTGCTCTTTGCAGCGCAATATTTGACCAAATGGGTAAAAAAGATCCTTATTTTCGTCATGACACACAGCTGTAGCATTCTGCCAGCTTCAGATCAGACATAGAGATGAAATAGTACGGTAAGATCACATTTATTTGAATGAATTATTTCAGTAAATTATCGATCGACCGAGAGAGAGAGAGAGAAGGCGAGAGAGATGACAGTTATGTGTGTGTGTGTGTGTGTGTGCGTACCTGCATGCTGTGAGTCTGCGCGTCTCTCTCTACAAACAACAAATTTATTCAAAAACAGCTGTTTTACCACCTCGCTGCTGAGGATTATAATGTAGCGATCTAGTAGTATCTATATTTTGTTAATAAGAATCGCGGCGAAGCGCTGACAACAAGTTTATGTATGTGCGCAGCACAATGCGATCCTCTCTCTCGCTCTCTCTCTCTCTCTCTCTCTCTCTCTCTGAGTTTGCGTGCATCAATTAAAGCAGCGCATTAAAAAAGAACGGTGATTAAACTGACTTAACTAATTTAAATTAAACGGTTTTACTGCATACCTGCCAGCCAATCAGAATCCAGTATCCAGACATTCCATGAAATAATAAACGTGTAACTAATAGTCAACTAACGCTTAAAATGAACGACTACTAGTCGACCAGAAAAAAAA
>JAHKKF010514680.1:5091-17624 GCA_019740295.1 Labeo calbasu
TCTATTTAGGAGTCTTAGACCTTTCCAACGATGTATAGTTTGTCATGATTAGATTAGGATTTATTTGTAATATGGTGAAGTAAACTTAGGTGTCCCACAAAGGGAACGGTGACAGTTAAAGGGTTAATTCAATTAAAATACAATAATGTTTTTGAAATATTTTATTTTACATTATTTTGTGTTACTTTTTCTCACCTGGGCTGGACTTGCTAACAAAATATAAATGTATAACAATAACACGCTTATTTGAACAATAAGTAAGTAAGTAAATAAATACATAAATAAATAACACAAATGTGATTTTTAACTAAATAAAGTCATTTAACTACTTATTTTAAAAAGTAACAGATATTTTGTTGTAAATTTAAAAGTAATAAGTTACTTTACTAGTTACTTGAAAAAGTAATCTGATTACTTTCTTTATCTAATCTGTCACAACACTCTGCACTGCTGAATGTACTGACAAGCATTAATGTTAAACTAAAATATACTTGCATGTATTTTTATTGAAATTTGTATGTCATGTAGACTGCAGTTAAAATGACAATTAAGTATGTGCTTTAGTATGTTATTTAACGTGTCAAAAGTAGCCTAGTAAAACAGTAATAGATTTAAAATGCATTTATTTTATACTAAGTATGGTTCAAGTCTATTAACATGTTTACTGACATATTGCTTGAGACTTATTGATATAAAAATTGTAATTAAACTTCATTTGGAGTACTACTTGTGCACAATGCACATTTCTTAATATTAAGCCTAAAACATGTTTTAATGTCACTATTTATGAGAATTGTATGATCTTTAAATAATATTGGTCTTTAAATGCTAAATATTTAAAGTGTAAATAAAGTAGACTTGCAATAGTTCCACTTTAGCACAATCAAATATACGCAAGTATATCTTTAGTTGGACTTCAGCACTATTAAAGTGCATTAAGTACAAATTTAGTTGTTCCAATTTAGCACACTTTAAATATACCAGTTTAGTGTACTAAAAGTACAATTTCAAGGTTATTAAGTACATAATATGTAAATGTATTTGTAGTATACTTAGTATTAAATAAATGTATTTTAAATATATTTTAGTGTATTGCTTTGTTAAAACACAAAATGTTAAAACATGATTTAAAATGTGCTTTGAAGTGTTATCTGCAAGTATGATCTACATGGATTTGTTTATGATTTTTCAGTTTTGGGAGTAAAAAGCCTTCTAGTTGCAAGAGCTGACGATCTCCCACTGTGCACAAAAACTCCACCAAAAACATTGTCATGTTGAAAATCAAAGAAGATAAAAATACCCATAATACAACAAATTGTTTTCCATAATTGCTATGCAAATATATTTGTTGGAAATGATTCAAAATATGAAATTATTTGTTGCAAAGTGGTCTCATAACGACTGTTCCATTTGCAAAATATGCCTGTACTAACATTTTAGATCAATGTTATGCATTGAGCTAAAAAAATAAAACAGTACATGAGCTTTTGTAAAATATAAAATAATAGGTTATGAAAAACCAAAAGTATTTACTATCTAAATATATGTGAATACATTAGTCCCATGTTTCCTGCATTCAGCCTGAAATGCTGGAATATGCTCCAGCATCCCTGTGATGCTACAAAAGCAGTTCGGAAAATGGATGGATGGATGGATGGATGGATGATTGGTTAGATTATTGGAATAAGTATATACTTAAATGTCACTCACAATATATCACACTATATCGGGCGTATTTGCATATAGAGGCGAATCTAGACATACCACTTACAGCCCTCTGGAGGGCTTTATATTTACATGACTTTCAATCAAAACAAGCTTTTTTGTCTTTTATATTCAAACTTGCTCTATCAGTATCCAACTGACAGAGTGAAAATAATTTTTCACTCTTTTCATCCACTCTGGGACGAGTTGACAGGATGGAGTTCACAAGTTTGTCTAATGCTTCCAGTAGTGCAATTTTGGTAATTGAATGCATCAACAGTGTCTTTTCTTTCTTATTCTCTGTGTTTCTCTCTCTCTTTTTCTCTCGCTTAGAAAATAAATCATTGCCCCGGCTATGTCCTAATTCTCTCTTCAAAACCCCATCACTCTGATTGGAACACACCCACTCTGACCTAATAATAGCCCTCAATGACAGAACGGCTTGCTCGTTTGTTGAGGTAATTGTTTTAAAAGTGGAGGTGTCAACGCATGAATAGACTGTTTGATATATGACAGTGTAGATGCCAGTTTTGTCATGGTGTAACGCGGGTGTCGAGCGAGCGAGCGAGGGGAGGCAGATTGAGACAGACGCAACGAATCTGAGTCAATCAATTTAAGCATTTGGACTCTTTATTCAATTGGAGCTTTTTATATCTCTCAAACCCCCTCGTGGTCTTTCTGTTTCTCGCTTTTTGAGACATTGATGATTAGAACAAAAGCGTCAGTGTCTCTCAAAAAGATGTGAAACTCTTAAGAAGAGAGAAACATATTTGGAAAGTGTATTTGTAAAAATCAAGAGAGAGAAAGACAATTTGAAACAGACTTTGAAATAACAAGCAATAATAGATATTCCTTTGTTTAGCTTTCTATTTGATTGCCATAATGTCGAATAATACATTTTACAGACTGTCACTTCAGTAAAAAAATTGCTGCAGAGAAACTGGAGTTGTGTTTTTTGATCAGGAGGCATAACAGATATGTCGTTATTCTCTGGCTTTGAATCTGTTCAAAAATAATTGAAATTGATTTGACACATTAATCTAGGTCTATCCAATTTTCCAACAAGTTAATCGCCTGTCACTATTTTTCACATTCTCTGTGCAGCTCTACTAGTGGCTATTGGTTTGCACATTTTAGATGGTCATCTTTTGATCAAAGAAACAGCTGCTGTTAAGAGTTACTTTGAAAGCCACTCAACATAAGGACTCGTCCACAATTTTGAAGTGCAAACACTTAAACACATGACTTCATTTTAGAGTAATGTTGCATAAGCTAACTGCCCTGGTCTGATATGCAGGTTTTCAACAGTTTTATTCAGAAGCGTTAGAAGGTTCAGTCAGGCCGTGTCTAAATAGATCTGTTTTTAACAGTGGAACAAACCTCAAGATCCCTGAAGTTGAAAAGACAGGAGGATGCTGACATTGATTTGTGATCATACATTTTTTTTTTGAAGAAAGGAAATCGACCTGGCTCGGCACTTCTTGAAGCTATAAGAGATTAGAGAAGTTGAATTGAACTGAATAGATTATATGAGCAGAACAGAATTGAGTTGTCAATTGAATTGTTTTGAGTTTGAGTTAATTAAAGTAAAGTAAGTAAATTAAATTGTTGAGTTAATTGTAGACTGAATTGAATATACAGTAATTGTAGAGAAGAGACACAAAATGACAATGACATGAGTTGACTGAAATTTAATTAAAGACAAAAGAAGAAATAAATAGAACTGAGTTCATTTCAAAGACAAGAGAAGAGATGAGCAGAACGTCTCAGTAACCCTCGTTCCCTGAAGGAGAGAATGGAGATGTCAAGTCGGTAATGACCAACAAATTGGGATCTCAATTCGTCTTTCATTACCAATGTGACGCTGAGAGTGACCGGCTGAAAAGGAACTGATTTAAGTCAAACTGAACTGAGACAAAAAGAGAAATTAGCTGATTTGAAGTGAATGGAAATTAAAACAACAACCACTAAAATGTTGAGTCAGGCTGTGTCTAAATAGATCTGTTTTTAAAAGTAGAACAAACCTCCAGATGCCTGAAGGTGAAAAGACAGGAGGATGCTGACAGTGATTTGTGATCATACGTTTTTGAAGAAAGCAAATCGGCCTGGCTTGGCACTTCTTGAAGCTATTAGAGATTAGAGAAGTTCTGAATTGAATGGAAATGAAAACAAAAAGCATTAGAAGGTTCAGACAGGCCATGTCTAAATAGATCTGTTTTCAAAAGTGGGGCAAACCTCCAGTTGAAGAAAGCAAATCGACCTACCTTGGCACTTCTTGAAGCTATTAGAGAATAGAGACGTTGAATTGAATTGAATTGAATTGAATTGAATTGAATTGAATTGAATTGAATTGAATTGGATTGGATTGAATTTGATTTAATTGAATTGAACAAATACGACAAGCAGAGCAGAATTGAGTTGTTAACTGAATTGTTTGAAAGCAAATTGGCCTGACTTGGCACTTCTTGAAGTTATTCGAGATTAGAGAAGTTGAATTGAATCAAACTGAATTAAATTAAATTAAATTAAAGAGATGAGACAAGCATAACAGAATTGAGTTGTTAATTGAATTGTTTGAAAGCAAATTAGCCTGGCTTGGCACTTCTTGAAGTTAAGAACTGAGATGATTTGAAATTAATGGAAATGAACACAAAAAGCATTAAAAGGTTCAGTCAGGCCGTGTCTAAATAAATCTGTTTTTAAAAGTGGAACAAACCTCCATTTGAAGAAAGCAAATTGGCCTGACTTGGCACTTTTTGAAGCTATTAAAGATTAGAGAAATTGAATTGAATTGAATTGAATTGAATTTATTTTAATTTAATTTAATTTAATTGGATTGAACTGCATTTTATTGAATTGAATTGGATTGAACTGGATTGAATTGAACTGAACAAATGTGACAAGCACAGCAGAATTGAGTTTTAATTGAATTGTTTGAAAGCAAATCGGCCTGGCTTGGCACTTATTGAAGCTATTAGAGATTAGAGAAGTTGAATTGAATTGAATTGAATTGAATTGAATTGAACTGAACTGAATTGAATTGAATTGAACTGAATTGAAGAGATGAGACAAGCTGAACAGAATTTAGTTATTAATTGAATTATTTTGAAGTTGAGTTGAATTAATTTGGAGAGATGATGTTGAAGATATAGAATTAATGTGTTCAACTCAGTTGAATTGACTACAGTAATCTATAGCACAGAAGACAAGAGACACAAAATGACAATGACATGAGTTAACTTGAATTGAATTATAGACAGAAGGAGAGATGAATATAATAGAGTTAAGTTCATTTCAAAGACAAGAGAAGAGATGAGCAGAACTAATCTAAGTTGAACTGAATCGAGACGAGAAGAGAAATTAGCTGAGCTAAGCTGATTTGAAGTGAATAGAAATGAAAACAAAAAGCATTAGAAGGTTCAGTCAGGCCTTGTCCAAATAGATTTGTTTTTAAAAGTGGAACAAACCTCCAGATCCCTGAGGTTGAAAATACAGGTGGATGCTGACACTGATTTGTGATCATACATTTTTGAAGAAAGCAAATCGGCCTGGTTTTGCACTTCTTGGAGCTATTAGAGATTAGAGAAGTTAAATTGAACTGAATTGAATTGAATTTATTTGAATAGATGATACAAGCAGAACATAACTGAGTTGTTAACTGAATTGTTTTGAGTTTGAGTTGAATTAAATTGTAGAGGTGATGTTGAAGATATAGAATTAACATGCTGAACTGAGTTGAATTGAATCTACAGTAACTGAAGAGAAGAGACACAACACAACATGACAATAACACGAGTTAACTTAAATTAAACTAAAGACCAAAGAAGAAATGAATAGAAGTAAGTTTAATTTCAAAGACAAGATAAGAGATGAGCAGAACTGATTTAAATTGAAACAAAAACAGAACTGATTCAAAACAAAGAGATACGTACAACAGAACAGTGTAACATAACTGAGCTGAGTTCAATCGAATTAAAGATAAACAGAACTAAATTTAGTTGAATCAAAGACAAGAAGAGATGAACAAAACAAAGCTACAGTAAGTTAAACTGATTTAAGGCATGGAATGAGTTGAACTAAGACAAGGTGATTTAAAGTAAAGATTAGCTGAACAGAGCTGAGTTAAGATGAACTAAATTGATGTAAGAACAAACATTAGCTGAACTGAACTGAGTTTAACTGAATCAAAGAAAAATGGAGAAATGAACAGAACTGAGTTGAAGTAAGTTGATTTGAACTAATTCAATGATGGGATGAGACAAACAAAACTAGGTTGAGTTGAATTAAATTGAATAAAACAAAGAGATGAGAAATTAAGAGGTTAAAGCGAATCAAATACAAAAGAAGAATTGAACAGAACTGAGTGGAGTTGAATTAAAAACAAGTGGAGAGAAGAACAGAATTGAGCTGAGGTGAGACTTAATCGAGAGAACAGAAGAAAACGGAAATACTGAATGGAATCAAAGACAAATGAAGAGATGAACAGAACTGAATTAAGTTTAGTTGAGTTTAACTGAAGCGAAGACAAGAAATGACACAAAGAAAACTGAGATGAATTAAACTGAATCAACACAAAGAGATGAGAAGTGAAGAGTACAAAGGAACAGATTTGGATTTAAGTGAATCAAAGACAAACGAAGAGATGAACAGAACTGAGCTGAGTCATGCTGAACTGGGTTGAAGTAAAGAGATGAACTTGATTTAATAGATGGAATAATGTTACAGTCTCAGTAAATGTCACTGCCAGTGGTGCATTCTCCATGATGTTACTCAGTCTCCAGACCTTCTGGTGTTGCTGTGATGGATCTGGAACAAACTGCATCTACTCTAAGCTTTTTTTTTTTTCCTTATTTGATTATTCTTGGCCAAGGCAAGCCATGGAGGTCTGCACTGATAAATATTTTGTCAGTGGTATTTTGAGGAGGGCTGGGGATCTGGAGACACGCAGGCCTTGGCATGTGTGTGTATTAATTAAAGGCGTCTGGCCTCAGAATGCACTGTCCGTGTTTATGTGTGTGCATGTACTAATTAGAGCAGTCTGCTCCCAGTGTGCACTTGTGTTCAGTGTTTTATGGTTAAACAACAGATCTGATGTTATTCAAGGGCAGATAAGAGGGAGAAATAAGAGTTGGATGGGAGGAGAAAGAAAAATAGATACATATAGAAAAAGGCCCTCGAGCAGATGTATGGCATGGTGAGCACTTTAGATGAGTTAGGAGGTTAAGATTTAATGGAAAGAATTGAAGTTCTTTTTTAAATGTATTTATTAAAACATGTTGCAATATAAAAGGGACTAAAGCATTTTAAAGTGAATGGCTTTCTAGTGCTAAATGTCTGATTGGATGAGCCATGCTGGATAATCCTGTTTCCTACATCAATTCTTTTATTTGAGGAAGACACTTTTTGGGGTAAAAAGGCCTTAAATACTATATATATATATATATATATATATATATATATATATATGCTATATGCTTTAAATTAAATTATTACACGGCTCTGTGGAATGCTTGATTCTGATTGGTCAGTCATGACATTCCAAGTTATATTATTCCCTGATAACAGCTGGTAAAAGCTAATAACACAGACTCATCCGGGCAACTTAAGTCTGCGCTATACACGTGATAGTTTTTTCTTGGTGGAAGCTTTGCATTTGGTTAGCTAATAAAGTATTAAAACTCAATTCAATATTATGTGTACAATTTCTTAATTCTGTCAACTTGCCGCTTGCTAGCAACCGATTTCTTCATAGAAGCGTTTGCGTTCAAATATTTCAACTCAGATCAGTGTTTTGTGTCTAATTATTTACTTTTGTGGCAAGCAGCTGTGTAATAAGTGGGATAATGTACATCCAACCAGTTGTTATTGCAAAATAAAGATGTATATCATCCCTTACTTACCATAATCTTAATTCAAGTGATAAAGTCTGACAGTAATCAGTGTTGAGTGCTTCTGTAAGGTTAATTCTGCCTGATTTAAATGTTTTAAAATTATTAACAGTTGAAAATATTAGAAATTTAGAAAAGTAATCAAAAAGTAATCAAAAGTAACAAGTTGCATTACTTTATTAAAGTAATTGAAAAGTTACACTACTTATTACATATTAAATAGAGTAATTTGTAATCTGTAAACTATTACATTTCCAAAGTAACCTTCCCAACACTGTGTATATATATATATATATATATATATATATATATATCAATCAGTTCTTTTATATATATATATATATATATATATATATATATATATATATCAGTTCTGTCATGAAAAATTTCAGAGAGTTTAGTATGGTAATATACATGACGACGTTAATGTGTTTGATCCTTGCGGAATAGATCTGCATAATATAACATACACAAAATCCTCCAGTAGCAGATCTATACAGGTGGAGCTGGGGCAGTGGAGGGTTTCTGTTACAGCAAGCTCTAGCAAAGTATATGAATGTTGAGCAGCAAGGTCATTGCCTGCTGATGTGAAAGTAACTAATCAGCTGCGCCATGTGAATAATGTTTATATCAGATTGAATAAGAAGCTATCAGTCTGCATCATATAGAGTTTCATGACAGAAATTTGTGTTAATATGTAAGGTGTATGTGTTTGATTTATTTGAGGAATCAGTTGGACTACACTGGGGGTGTAACGATAAATCAATTTCAAAGTGCATCGCGATTCTCTCTGGAATTGACTCTTAGCTTTGTTTTTAACAACAGATGGCGCTCTAGGCTAGTTGTTAGCCGCACACTCAAACGCTCACAAAGAAGAGTGCTTGAGCGTTCAACTGAGTAATTTAAGTGTTTAAATGTAGTTGCACTTTTATGGTTTTATGACACAAGATTAAACTATTTAGAACTTTATAAATGATTATTTTAAGTTCAAGTAGTGCGTGTAAGGAACTAAAAGCAGGCAGAGTACAACTGTTTCTAAAGCACACAGCGCCATCTGCTGATAAAACTAAGCTCAGAATTGATTCAAGAGAGAATCACAATGCATTCGGAAAATCAAAATATCAATCCAAATCAATTTATCCTTGCACCCCTAGACTACACTAGTTGTGCTGTAAGTTTTTATTCACTAAAAAAAAACAAAAAAACAACAACAGCACAACAGGTAATTAAAGAGTCATTTGTTATAGACTAGATTCTCTGACTAGAAAGCTGAGAATCAGTTGATATTCACATATTAGGTATGTGTATTTCCATAACTAAGGCCAATGTGATACGCATCTTGATGCATAACCAGCGATATGATGCATTAAAGATATATATGATGCTGCTTCTGATGCGATGATATGCAAATCCATATGGTACAGATTTGGAATGTGTTTTCTCTCGCAGTTTTATTGTTGAGTGATTATCGTTTTATAATTGGTCGATTATCGTTAATATGTGGGGCATCGCTTTTGAATGCGCACTCGCTTTTTACTTTCACTTTCAAGATTTGCGATCACACGTATTCTGTGTATACTATGTACCGGTAGTACTTACCAAACATTTTAAAGATTAGATATTTGTCAGTGGCGCTCAGGATCTGCAAATCATTTGCCATCATTCTATCCGTCATCTTTCCTTACTTTGTTGATGTGGTGAACTTTTATGTACTGTAATGTAACAGGCTACTGCTAGAAAGCTGCTAACTGTGTCCCTTTAGTGGCTCCATAGAACAGGTTACTCATTTTATGTTCCTTTCCGAATACGGACTCACTATTCGGGCACATCACTAGTACAGATAGTTTACTTTTATATCTTTGGTCCATTGTAATTATTTGGTGGAAGATGCAGCTTTACCTCCAACATGTTAATCTACATTCTATGTGACTCTCAGGACATGTCTCGGTCTCCATAGTATTGTGATATATTCATGTATCAACAATGGTGGCGAGAGAACGCGCTTGAGAAACAGTTTAGAGAGATAAAATACATATAAAATATTGGTGACAGATTATTGGTCACTTTCTAAATGATAAAAGTATAGCGCATCTATAATTATATACAAATAAATCAGTTTTTACCAGTGCAAATATGTTAGAAACGATGCATCTCCATACAAATGCCAACTTGTATCCAATGCACACTTTTTTAATCAATGTATCGCATCGTTGACTTTTATGCCGATGCACCGATGCAAATCAGTGAATCTTACCATACCTATCACATATAAATATCGATCAGCGCACATACATTAGAAGCTTAACCATACTTGTTTGAGATGTGAGAACAAGTGTCATTGGTTCTTATGCAACAAACAAGGATATTTTGAAGGTAAGGAACCGACAACCTTACAGTTACTACTAAGTTTTACAAATGGCATTATTTATTTTTATTAATTATTTTTATCTTTTGTAATCAGTGGCCTGTTAAAATTCACTTCTGAATGTAAGTGATCATATCTAGTTGGTGTAGTCAGATACATGATTTTATATTTAAATGTCATGGTTTGCCTCAAACAGATACGCATGACAAGAAGACAGCTAGCATATTTTATGTGACACCACCTCTGCAGTGATTGCTGTTACAAACCATATTACATTGTGCTGAGGTTTGTCATTATGAGTTGTTTTAAGGTTTGACAGCGTGTCAGAAAGGTCCCACACTGTGCATAACGCAAAACGACGATGTCTCTGAGCTATTTTCTGCCTAGTTTTGAATGTCTAACCTTAATTTTTCTCACAGTTTCATATTTTTGAGTCAGTGGGATAGATGGCAATCATGAATTGTGGTAAACAATTTCAGGCTGAACGTGTAAAAATGCAATTTCTTTTCCTCCCGTCTGATCTCTAAATGACTCAGCCTCCCCATTTCTCATGCTGGCGGATGCCATTGTGCTGTGTGTTAAATGTTCAGCACGTAAATGATTTGTGCGTAGTGTGTCAGCAGTCTTGTTCCGGGGACTTGATTGCTGGGTTCTGATTCAGGCAGATCGGACAAACGCAACCTCACGGCTTTATTGTTTCTGACAAACACGCATGCAGAGCACTGGCTTTTGTGACTTAGATGGCATGCTGATATGCAAAAATGCATTCCAGGAACCGTTAGGTGCAAATAACAACTAAAGCATATTTCTGACATTTTTTAAGTGCTCAGTGGGGATGGATGAAACAGTATCTAAATATTTTGCCAAATAAAACATATTTCTTTAATTTATAGTGCATATTCAGTATATCACTCAGTCCTAGAACTTGTCACCCACTTAATGCACACAAAATGCAAACACATACTCTCACGCATGCTTACACCCACCTGTTCGTGTAAATTATTAAGCTCTCATAAGCATTTCTCAAGTCAGTGGACCGAACGGATTCAGACACAAATGGATAATAAACACACTTGCATACTCACAAGCAAAGCCATCCACTTTAAAATGCTTACACAGGTGTGTTATCTCTTAAACAGCAGTCTGTGTAATGAGACATATCCCCCTCTCGCTCTCTCTCTCTCACTCACTCACTCTCACACACACACACACACACACACACACACAATATATATAAACCAGATGAGGACAGACAACCATCTTTCCTCCCAGCTGTTCCTTTCTTTTCTGCAGTTTGCCAATGCTTATATCCTGACCTTAAGAACTGGCAAAGACATACACTCCTTGGCATACAGTATGTGCAGTGTGGTTGTTTTTTTGTACTAAACACGTCAGTATATTATGTGCTAATGTGCATGTTCATGTATTTATAGCACCATGTGCTAACATATACACTGTAGGTACTAATATGTACTTTTAAAGTACTAATGTGTGCCTTTAAAGTGCTAATATGTTGCCTATTTGCTACAGTAAAAAGTTTTAAAGTCAGTAACTCAAGAAACAGGCAAAGTGAAGTTTTTGTTTTGTTTTTGTTTTGTTTTAAGAATTCAGTTATATTCTTTAAAGATGCATTATAAATCACATTAATAATACTAGAAGTAATAATGAATCTAGAGCAGTAAATAATCATTGTGAATAATTTCTGAAGGATCATGTGACACTGAAGAATTTCATAGTATTACCAAAATAAACGAAAAACGAAATGCCATTGATATGAGAAATGAATACAGTAATAATAACATTAATTTCGGTATTCATAAAGATTCATTTGTAAGTCAGTAAAATTGTTCATATGTAAATAATTTACGTTTTAGGTGTAGTCAATATGTTTAGATGCTGTAAATAACGTCAGTATCATCTGTAAAAATGTTAGAACATGTAAATTTTATAGAACCACATTTTATGTAAAATACATACAAATTATCATGAGATCACATTGGAAGTTCACAGCATAGACTCCTGATGACTGGAGATGATGTTCTTAAATGACTTATTTATTGGTTGAATGTCATTTTGTTATTGTAGGAGTATCAACTTTACGTTTTCACACCCCTAAACATGATACTGAGCAAAACAAACTGTGATTGGTTATTTTACATGTCAATCAGGCGGCCTCTTGGGTGATAGAGTTTCAATAGAGTCCTGGCCTTCTGCCTTCCCCTAGTGAAACTTTTAAAGTACATGTATTTTTTATGCTATGTATACTGCAGATACATTTACATATTGTGTACTTAATATTAGGAAATGTACATTGTTCATAAGTAGTATTCCAAATAAAATTTAATTACAATTTTTGTTACAACAGTAAGTCTCAAGCAAATTGTCAGTAAATTATGTTAATAGACTTGAACTACACTCAAATTGTGAAACTCGTGTATTAAATAAATTCAGTACACACAGACTGAAGTAGTTTAAGTCTTAAGTCTGGTTCTTTTAATTGTGATGATTTTGGCTCACATTTAACAAAAACCCACCAATTCACTATCTCAACAAATTAGAATACTTCATAAGACCAA
>JAHKKF010514684.1:0-27213 GCA_019740295.1 Labeo calbasu
ACCTACAAAGAAGTTCCACATGAACTCAATGTCCGGTGCCAGCTGAACCTTACTTCCTGTTTATATACCCGCGGAGATTACTTCCGGGACCTCGTGACCTCACGTGATCCAGTGCGTGTGACATTTATTTTGTAATTAAATTACGTAATTCTGTTACATATAACTAGTTACTCCCCAACACTGCTTGTACTTTAACAGGGAAATGGATTTTAATGTTCATTTTCATACATTCAGCATAGTCTGCTATAATGCATAAATGCTAGAGTTTTGCAAACAAGGTATCTTAAAAGCCTGCATGATTTACTAGGTTTTAGAGCTGAATGTACCAACATAACCTGTTATGTTACCAGCTATTTTTGTATTTAACAAACTATTTTGTTTAGTGCAGTTGAAAAATAGCTAAACACATAGATAAAATATGAGATCCTCTTTATTTTGTTGTACTAGCTCAAAACGGCGTGAACGCAAATCATGACATTATCAGCCCAAAATACTTAATGTAAATTAATGTAGCAAGTTACTCTCTGCACTTTTTCACTGGCGGTTTGTGTTTTCAGTTATAGTGTCCAGTGAATTATGGCAGACAGAGCGATGGCTCACCTCTGACATGTATCCTGCAGTCTTCGGCAGATGCTGTCAGGCTGTCGAAACTGTTTCCTGTGGACTGTAACTGAGTACTTGTTATTTTCATACCTGCATCAGGCTGTCTGTTGGAGTTGAGCTGTACCTGTCAGTCTCACCCCTCAGTGACCTTGCTGTATCTTATCCAACTTTCATCTGCTGTCAAACGCTCTCTGTAGGTTCTCATTTTGGACACATTCTTTGAATTTCACTGTGTGTGCGTGTGTGTAAGCACAGGATGTGTGAGTGTGTCATTTAATATTTAGCAGATTGTGTTGGTTGTTGCGAATTAAATGTCAACATGAAATGGCATTTGCCTCCAAATTTACTTTTGTAATCTGTCAAATTGTCCAAATTAATCAAAGTATTTAAAATAGACAATATTGCATTTTGTGGAAATATTCAAATGTTCTGTGTGTGCAATAACAGGAATGTTTATTAATAGAAGTAGTAGTAGTAGAGACATGAATTTTGTTGAATTTATGTTGAATTATGAAAAACTGTTTAATCATAAGACTAAATGAGTCTTGTTTTAGCAAAAGATATCCACTGAAGTTCACGTAATTATTGTTAATTTTATTAATATAAGTTGTCATTGTCAAGTGTTAAACTAAGTGATAAATGTCCATTATGTTAATATGAAAATAAACATAATTTGGTTATATTAGATGTGTATATTATCTTATTTAAATGTAATCCTGTAATTATCATGTCTCACTCACTTTATACCAACAGATGTGTGCTGTTCTTGCAGTCTAGGGCTAATGTGCAATGACTAAAGGGAAATTGGTTTCCCACTTTCTGTGAAGAGATGTTTGAATTTTTTACTTATTCCCTTTGCCGTTTGTGCCCAGTGCCTTTCGAACTGAAGACTTTAGATATACAAAGATGGTGCACTCATATTCCTTATGAATGCGAGAAAGTGTAACTGCACATGCACATTGGCTGGTCTAGCCTGACAAATAAGCTCTTTTAACACTATTTGAGTAGAAGAAACCAAATTTATCAGAGTTGTTGTCAGATTTGAGTGGTGATTTCGACTGAGAAATTTAATTGTAAGTTTGGTGAACAGCTTTGGAGGATTTTATGTTTCCCCATTTAAAGAGATAGGCACTGTACATGCATAGCTGCCCAAAAGGCATTTTTTAAAATGGCCACAGAGTGAAATGACTTGCCTTAAAGGGACTTTGCTTTGCACTGAACATGTATGCTGTCTTCAGATTGGAATCTCACTTAAAAATGCGGAATACGCTGTGGAGTCCCAACTTAATTGTATTCTGTTTACAGTTGCCAAGCAACTTTGCTCCCAGTTTGCAAAAAAAGCAACCAAACTCATCTGCACTGATCAAAAAATCCATATATTTGATTTAAGGTGTATTTTGACAGAGAGTTCTCAACCCTTGAGATATTTCACACTCTCCCTAGCCTTTTCTGTACAACATCTGGATCACATCTGCTCCCACTAATGAGGGATTCAGTCTCAGTCTACAGACTCCACAGACAGCTCTGACCGCCCAACAAGCTTTTGTTAAACCAGCAACCAAAGTCTAGAAAAGCTCTTTTTTTTGGTTGGCTGAATAAAATCCATAAGATAGTGTATTTGAATCTGATCAATTTGTTATTGATTGAATTTGTTAAAGAAGTAATGGGCTATCAATGGACCATTAAGCAATGGGTTTAATAATGGGTAATGGGTTGTTGTCAAAGGACCATTTCCATGTTTTACTTGGATTTGAAATCACAACATACAGTAGCCATTACTGCATTTATCTTCATTCCTTTCTTAGAATATTACATTTAAGTTTTTTGGAAGCAATCTTGATTGTAGGTTCTATTTTCAATTTTTATATGCACAGCTTTAATAAATCTGTTTTGTGTAACATGTTTTGTTATGTCACTGACAGCACTAGCTTATAATTTGTTGCCAGCCCATGTCTGTATAGCATTCCTGCCCATCGCCACCTCACTCTCTCCATGGCAGCCACAAATAAATCAAGAAAACTGCCGTCTTTGTCTGTTCATTAATAGGCGCTACATGCGTCCATACAAAGCCCAGCTATTCTGTGAATGGACTTTGATTGAAGGCTAGGCTCTTTCAGCAGTGCTGTTCTTATTCTTGTGCTGTAGCAGTTTGTCTGGCTGTCACAGCACTAATTTATTACTAAAAGATGAGACCGTTTTCACAGCAGTTCATACTGGAAAGGACCTGGGCCGCAGTGTAAACTGAGAACAGCTTTGCTCCTGCTAATGAATGACACACTTTCAGAAAGCTCATGCAGATGTTAGGTGTGTTTACGATCACATGGGAACAAATATTAAAAATAAATAAATAAATGATTTGCACAGATAAATTATATAGAATAAACACTGTAAAACACTCAAAATGTAAAGCATGATGCTTGCAATGCCAAGGTTATGGGTTCAACTCCCAGGGAAAGCAAACGCTGACAAAATGCATGCCTTGCATTGTAAGTTGTATTGGATAAAAGCATGTTCCAAATGCAAAAATGTAAATGTAAATGAAGTATCTATGTACACTTGTTGGCAGAGGCTATTTACATTAACTCCGCCCACCAACGTGTGGTCAGGCTAGTTAATACTACAAAAGATAGCTGTCCACCATTAGTTCCAGTGGTGCAGATTGTAAAATGCAAGTTGTAGTCTTTTTAAAACAATCGATCTGATTTCGAATCCGCTTTTGCCAAACTTTTTTCTCCCTTTTCAAATCTCATATCACATCGTAAGGGCATTTATTTTCAGTAAAAATTAAGGAAATATTTTAACGGTTGAAAATAAAGTGTAGGGTAGGGGTAGGGAGGACTTTATTGTCCCAATAAGGTGGTATCCATTTAATTTGAATAAAAAGTATAATCTGCACTCAATACGTTATTATTGCATACTGTTTTATAATGTACTACAATACTGAGGTGCAGATGATTGCCACTTTTTGCAATAAGTAGTATAAATAACAGAAAATCCTGCTATTTTAACATAGTGTAAATAGAATCTATAGCTGTTTGCACTTAGTGTAAATAGTATATTGTTAAAAATACTGCTATTTTCACTTAGGGTAAATAGAATCCATTGCTGTTTGCATTTAGTGTAAATACAATCTATCGCTAAGAAAATATGCTATTTTCACTTGGTGTAAATAGCATCTAATTGCTATTTACACTTATTGCAAATAGCCGCTGCCAAATGTAAAAACAGGAATTGTCCATTTTGATTTCATAGTTGCCTGATATTTTACACAGTTGAATTGTATTATAGTTCCCTTTCAGTCAGTCACTGACGTCATGGGTTCTCACTTGGGAGCTCCAATCACCTCTGAGCTTAGAGGAAAAGGCCAATCAGAATTGTAGGTGGAACTTGCATGCCAAGCCACTACCCCATACATACGGGTATATAAGATGGTGGCGTGCATCCACTCATTCAGATTTTTGGTTCAATCCCACAAAATGCCACCACCTGGAGGAATCTTCCATGCCTCCCGTCCAAAGCCTGTAAGATGTCGTCAGCTCTAGCTGCCAAAGCTTACAGCACCGCAGGCTAGGCCACCTCCACCCTGCATGCCATGGCCATCCTGCAGGTCCACCAGGCTAAGGCTCTAAAGAAGCTGCATGAGGGTAGTCCTGAATCGGGATGGATGCAGAAACTGCGCAGGTTGACCGATTTTGTTCTCCGAGTAACAAATGTCACAGCGCGGTCCCTCGGTCAGGTGATGTCCACTATGGTGGTCCAGGAATGCCATCTCTGGCTGAACCTGGCACAGATGTGTGACAAAATACTCACCCTAGGAAACAGCAAAGGAGGTAACCCCTCAACAGGTCTCCTCGGAAGACCGCAAAGCATCCTGCGACTTTCACAACCACTGCCAAGTACCCACCTTCTCATTAAAAGAGCAATTTCCTTCATCTCTGGGTCTTTCGTGCGGGTTCTGATTGTGAGCGACGCGCTGCTTCCTCATACTCAGACTCGGAGCAATTTGCCTCTCATTGTGGAGCTGCAGGACGCATTGCTTCCTCGCACTCCAGTGACTTCATCGCGGGATCAGGAGGAACACTACGCTTCCCGGGTTGAGTCGCTTTTCTTCCCACAGCTGTCCCACCACGGGTAGGTTGGTAACTGCTCTGATGATTCTGCTTGTACGGAGGCTTGGGGCCTGGTTAGCACTGCCCAGCCTGTCTTGCTGGCTTGAATGGTCCGTCTCAGCTATACGATTCAATTCACCAGGCATCCTCCCAGGTTCAGGGCTGTCCTTTTCACATCTCTCCCCACGGACAAGGTCACCTCTGTCCTACATGCAGAGATTGCAGTCCTCTTGGTGAAGGACGCAATAGAGCCTGTCCCTCTGGTTGAGATGAATGAGGGTTCTACAGTGCCTATTTCATCGTACCCAAGAAGAGCGGTGGGTTACGGCCAATCCTGGATCTTCAAATCTTGAACAGGTCCCTTCACAGGCTTCCATTCAAGATGCTGATGTAGAAGCGCATCCTTTCTTGTGTTCGGCAACAGGATTGGTTTTGGGTACTTTCATGTCTCAATTCTGCCTTGACACAGACCATTTCTTTGGTTTGCCTTTGAGAGTCAGGCGTATCAGTACAGAGTTCTCCCCTTCGGGCTATTCCTGTCTCCCCATGTCTTTACCAAACTAGCGGAGGTGGAGAAGGGCATCCTGTTCCTCAATCTCAATGACTGGCTTATATTAGCTCACTCGCGAGATCTGTTGTGCGAACACAGGGATCTGGTGCTTCAGCACCTCAGACACCTGGGGCTTCGGGTCGACTGGGAGAAGAGCAAGCTCTCCCCTGTGCAGAGCATCTCTTTTCTTGGTATGGAGCTGGATTCGGTCAACATGACAGCACGTCTCATGAATGAGCATGCGCAGTCAGTGCTAAACTGCCTAAATTCATTCAGGAGCAAGACAGCAGTCCCTCTAAAAGTGTTTCAGAGGCTCCTGGGGCATATGGCAGCCGCAGCTAAAGTTACACCACTCGGCCTGTTACATATGAGACCACTTCAGGACTGGCATACATGGCCGGGTCCCAAGATGGGCATGGCACTGTGGCACTCTCCGGGTTGGCGTTACCCTGGGTTGTCGCCACCTTTTCAGTCCTTGGTCAGACCCTGTGTTTCTATGGGTAGGAGTGCCCTTAGAACAGGTATCGAGGCATGTTGTTGTCAACACAGATGCCTCCATCCGGGCTGAAGGTGTCACTCTGAAGGTGTATGTTGCTGCTATTACGGCCCACCATGATTCAGTAGACAGATCATCCTTAGGGAAGCATCATCTAGCAGTTCTTTGTCTGCTTTGGAGGACAGCAGAAGGGGAATGCTGTCTCTAAATGGAGGTTGGCTCATTGGTTGGTGGATGCCATCATCTTGGCATACCAGTCCCAAGGGCTCACTCCACTCGGAGTGCTGCCACCTCCTAGGTGTTGGTGCATTGTGCCTCTTTTGCAGACATCTGCAGAGTTGAGGGCTGGGTGACACCTAACACCTTTGTAAGATTCTGTCATTTTTGGGTGTAGCCCGTGTCCTCCCGTGTGTTGGGTAACGTCAGGTAAATTGCAGGAGGCTGATAGGCCGATGGCCATTCTTTTTTGGTTAAGGAGAATGGAGAACTCTGGGTATGCATGTATATGGGTGTATATATGGGGGAGTGGCTTGGCATGCAAATTCCTCTCACCAGTTCTCATTGGCCTTTTCTTCTAAGCTCAGAGGTTACTGGGGCTTCCTATGACGTCAGTCAACGTAACATCTCTGTTCTTTCCTTCAGGGAACGAGGGTTGCATATGTAACCGAGACGTTCTGACTTACAAGTGCAAGTATGTAAAAATGTTAGCAAGCTGACAATAATGAATCTGACCTGGTTTTAGTGAGCACATCTAACGCTCTAACACTGCCATCTATCTTTACAAAGTAGTCAACCACAAATACTCATTTTACCATCTAACATTTACTGAATGCTTACTGTAAACTGCCTCAGTAAAGAGAAATATAAAAAGCATATAAAAATAAAAGTAAAAATATAAGAAGCATATATACAAAGCAATGCTCAGACATCAGATTTTCTTCTCCATGATTGAGGCATGTCATGTATAACACTTAATGCCTACTGCCATATAAAACCCAAATTCTGTCTTGACCATTTTCACTGTGGCATGGTTTCCGCGCTGTGTAGATTAGAAAAAGCAATGCGAAAGACAGTATGACTTTAACATATTCAATATGGTTAACGCTGAATTTGTCAAATTTAGTGTTCCACAATGCTATGTAACAGGACTCAGTTGATTATTATTTAGTGTTGTAATGTACACAGACACATGTTTTAATTCTAGCATGTATTCAATATTTTATTTATTTTTACGCAATGCATTTATTTTATACACAATGCATTTTTATAATTTGTTGTACTATTACTAGAACTGGCAGCAAAAAGTCATCATCTGCTCTTCTAGTTTGATGGCAAGCTAATAACATAGTGACGCAAAAATAGCAAATGTCACCCAAGGCCCTGTTAAATGTTCTTTATTGTTTGACAGTGTTTTGCTAACTGTGTGCATAAGTACTTGTTTGCAAGTGTGCATGTTGCAAGGTTGATTAATTTTACATGTGAGAAACATTTTGTGATTGTGGGTTCAACTGTTTGACCGTGAATGCTATTTAAAAATATATATATGCAGCACAGCAGATAAGGCAGGCAGAATATGGGGAAAACATAATGCATTTAATTTCTACCACGCTGACGCAAGCATCTCTCTAAGGGCACTTGTACGCTGTGTGCATGTTTCTGTGGAATATAAAAGGCTTTTATTTGGTTAGAGTGTCTCTGAAGTCTGTTTTCCTGGATTTGGTATGTCTCTGAAAAGACAGCAAGGAAAATAGGTTGGTGATAAGTGAAGCTCCTCACAAAAACATCTTAATGCTATTTAGAGGGCTGCTGTAACATGAGGGCCTGTACTCACTGATAAATGGCTGCGTTTCAGAGGAACACAGTTTGAAACTCTGTGAATGATGACGATGAGAAAGAGGTACGCTGAGGTCAAGGGGAATATTTGAAGCAAAACACGTACACACAAGACACAAACAAACACAAAAACTATATATACACACATATATATATATATATATATATATATATATATATATATGTGTGTGTGTGTGTGTGTGTGTGTATATATAAATATATATATATATATATATATATGTGTGTGTGTGTGTGTATGTGTGTGTATGAACAAGGGTGCTATTGTTTCAAACTTCAGCAAAGTTGTTAATTAGTCATATACCTATAACAGTCATGAAAATATTCAGACCAACAGAATGTGTGATATTGCTTTATTGGAGTTAGTAAACAAAATTGTAACTTACATTTTTGTAATTTTTATTGAGTAATAGTGCTTGTTTTGAGTTTTGTACTGCCCCGCCACTTGGCCCAAGCCAGAGCTAATGCCAGAGGCCATATTTGTCCTGGAGCCTAAGCCCATCACTGAGTCTGACCAGGTGTGTGAGCCAGCAAAAACAGCCGTCGTTAAGTGTGTTCTTGTGGAGTACGACAGCATGGAGAAGCATCCTCCTTTCACCACTAATGTGAGTGAGCTGAGCTCGGTGTCCACAGAAATATTTAAGGAATTTAAAAATATTTGCTCCTATAATCTCTCCATTGATCACTTACAATCCTGAGTCTCCCTGTGTCTATACTGGCTCTGTCCACCCCCATGTCTCCTTTGTCTCCATTGTTCCCGCCCAACCTCCCACTCCCTCCACCTATGCAGACTCTATCCAGTTCTTTGGCCCCACCTCTGCTGGATCCCTTTAGCCCATCGGCTCCTCCTTTAATGGCTTTGCCCGAGTGTTCGGATCCACCTTGGGCTTCCAGGTCTCTAGCTCTATTCTGGGGTGTTGATCCCCAAGCTCCACCTCAGGCTTCTGACCCTTCAGCTTCCTCTTGGCTCCACACTCCCCCAGCACCATCGGGTCCGGGTCAGGCTCCCTCGTCCCTATGGCTCCCCTTTGGTCAGTCGTCACCCTTCCTCCACCATGGTATTCTGGGCCTTGGACTATGCCTCTTCCCTCCATCCATCTAGCTCCGCTCGGCTCCTCCTTCCTTCTGACTTCTCCTTCGTCCTGACTCTCACCAACTCCACCCTGGACTGCCGAGGCCCATTTCCACCTGTGTCACCAACTCTGCCTCGGTCCTGGCTCCACCTTGGAGCTGTGCTCTTAATAAAAGCAATTTACAATTTAAATTTAATTTGAAGTGAAGGGCCCCTCTACTGTGTCTGTCAGATTCTGAACATTAACTTACATGCTATAGATCATCTCCTGTCATCAGATAACATCATCAACCCATACTGAGCTTTGGGCATCTCTCACACACACACACACACTTGTGCTGTCGGACACAGGTCTGTCCTGTACCAGTCTAGGCAACATAACAACAGATTTGCTGCACTGCACTTATCTGTGCTGATGTTTTACAGTGCTCGGGTGTTTGTGTTGTTTTCAGTGGGTGAATATTTCTTTGTTTATAGTTTGTGAGGTGAGAAACAAAAGCGCTGCTGATGGGGGATGGGGGAGGATAAAAGAAATGTGGGGGTTGGGAGAGAGAAAGAGAAACATTCGGAGGTGATATGGAGCTCTGATGGGGTGCCTTTGAAAAATGAAAGAAAGAAAATTTTGAGACAGTAAGATGAAAATATTAAATAGGCAGAGTNTGTGGGGGTTGGGAGAGAGAAAGAGAGACATTCGGAGGTGATATGGAGCTCTGATGGGGTGCCTTTGAAAAATGAAAGAAAGAAAATTTTGAGACAGTAAGATGAAAATATTAAATAGGCAGAGTCACTGAACATTTAAGGAAGTGATGGAAGAGAGAAAGGAAACAAAGAAAAGAAGAAGAGAGAAAATCAAGCATGAAAGAGAATTAAAGAAATGATATGCAAAGAGGTTATAATTAAAGAAAAGGTTTGCACACATGTTGTGTTGTCTTCACGAACTGCAGAATTAACATGTGTCTACTTTTCTTTTCATTAAGTCATTTTTCTAGCCATCTTTTCATTTTGGCTTTATATTTTAGCATCATCTCTTTCATTCTGGGATTGGAGAGATGGGCAGTGCGAGAGGGAACAGCAGCAGTGATGGAGTGCGAGCTGGTGCAGAAAACTATTGATTTTCCTGTACCAACCCGGGTAGATTAAGAAATGCCAATACTGGGATTTCACCCGGACTCTCTGGTTCATGTTAAGTTCACTTGTCATTTTCTATAATTCTGATAAAATCAAGATCCTTAACGCTGATGTAGTTATCCAGCACTGACTGCCTGTGGGCGGCTGATTGAATTAGACGGCTACGTTTGTCCATTAGAGAGAGACAGAGAGAGAACGTACTCTCCTTATGAGCTCTTCTTAAAAAAGAGAGAATGTAGAGTTAGCATTAATGAACTAATTATGAGCACTCAAAAGATAGACAGTTCCTAAAGTAGTTATGTTATGAAATTATTTTTATGATATGAGAATAAACTATGTTCATTGTTTACTCTCTCTTAGAATACACTGTTAAAGTGGTCCTAATATGCTCTTTTACAAAGTCTTGATTTTGTTTTGGGGGTGCAATAGAACATGCTTTCTTGCTTGGTGGTTCGAAAAACGCATTATTTTTAACATAATTTACATTATTACAATATATTTCTCCCAGCCTGGCACATAAGGCTCGATTAGTTCCGGGTTTAATGAAGGCCCGCCTTCTGAAAAACAAAATGTGATTGGTTAGCTCTCCCACTGCATTGTGATTGGCGAACAACTTGGACGGTATTTCAGTACTGCCACGCCCCTTGTCAAAGAAGCAAGTTCCGTGTACAACTGTTAGCGCAAGCTAGATTAAAGTGATTCTTACGTTTTAAATATCAATATTTTTCTTACAAAAATGCATCGATTCGCTACAGGAGGCCTTTATTAACCCCCCGGAGCCGTGTGAGGTACTTTTTATTATGGATGGATGCATATTATTGAATTTGTTTTGGACTGATGAGGAGAAACACCCGTCTATGCCGTTCTAAAGCTTGGGAGTGCCAAGATAAATTTTAATATAACTCTGATTGCATTCGTCTGAAAGAAGTCATATACACCTAGGATGCATAGAGGGTGAGTAAATAATATGCTACAGTAATGTTGGGTCCTATTATCAGCCTGCGAGATCGCCAATACATGATATTATCCTGCTAATGTATATAATTATTTATATATTTTGTTTCATTGCCCTAAACCAGCTCCAGCATAAGGCTAAAAGCAGCCTAACATTATCAAAGAATATCATCACTGATTAGCCTAGCTATTCTAGTGCACACACTGCACACGTCTACTGCACGTTACGGCTCTGACGCGGCCACTCTAGTCAGTGCTTGTGTTTATACTCCAACAATTCGAATTTCCGTGGGCAGGATTTAATTTAATGATATTCTAATGCATCACGTTGTGACATCACTGCATGTGGAAAACAAACGTTGTAGTCCAAAGGAGCCGTGCGTTGTAGTTCTTGAAAAGGGATTTTTTAAAAACGAAATATCTCCTTTTGGAGTGGACTTTGTAACTTTGTAATCTTTGTAATCTTTTTTATGCCCAAAGATACACACCACACACTGACTAAAGTTCAAAAAGTGAAAAAGCATAATAGCACCCCTTTAAAGGAATATGTGTTAAGGACATTTGTAGTCCATTGCAGTTACTTTATTTCAATTTTTTTTTTTTTTCACAAGAATCTTATTGGTTATCTTCTTCAACACTTATGTCATAAAATATGCAAATGAGTAAAAAAAAATAGAAGTGGCATTGACAGCCCTAGTCTTAATATTTGGTCGCACAGGCTTTCATTAAAATTACATGCAATCAACTGCTTCGTATAGCGATTTGGTCCACTTCTCTTGTGCAAACTCCATGCTGCAGTTCTTCCATGTTGTAAGGGTGCTGCAGTTTTCAGAACTCTCCAAAAGTTTTCAATGGGAATTAGTCTGAACTCATTGCTGACCACTCTAGAACTTTCTGAAGTGTGTTTAGGGTCAATGTCCTGCTGTAAGACCAGTGTCAGCACCACAAGTGTACTTGGGATACTTGGCCTGGCCAAATCAGTCCCTGTGCACCCACACTTTACCAGAGTCTACACTCTTAAAAATAAAGGTGCTTCATGATGCCATAGAACCTTTTTTGTTTAAATGGTTCCATAAAGAATCTTTAACATCTGAAGAACCTTTCTGTTATCAAAAGGTAAGAAGAAGATGGTTCTTTAAAGATCCTTTGACTGAATGGTTCTTTGTGGAGCCAAACCTGGTTCATCTAAGGCATCACCTTTTAAAGCACCTTTTTTTTAAGAATGTACCAAGGGGGAACACCATGTTTCACCATCCACATTTTTATTTTTTTATTTTATTTTTTTATTTTTTTCCATCCATGTTCAGTGCATTACACACCTTGACACAATTTGACACACCTTGAGTCAATGTTTATACTGATAGCTTACAATGAATTACTGTTTAAAATGTTGGGGTTTGTAAGATTTGGCCTTTAGGGTCAGAGCAGCAAGCCTTTTTATATTTCTGGCCTATATATTTTAGACATATATATTGTATTGTAAATATAACTTATGTACATAAAAAGAATATTTGTCATTAATTTTTATATTATCCATGTAAATATAATAGATAGACATGATTAAACTGATTAAACATGCATACAGAATTTTTGTGTAAATGTTGTTTTCATAAATGTATGTGTATAAACTAAATAATTATCACTACATATAATACCATATTAGAAATATCATAATATAGACTTTATTAACATGTGTATATATATACGCAAACATTCTATACATATTCCAAATTTATTTATAAAGCACCACAAAGTGTACCAAAGTGCTTTACAATTTCATTAGAATAAAATGGAATACAATAAAATAAAATAAAAAAGAATACATGTAATAGAAGGACATTTTAAAAAAAATGTAACAAACGAACCACAAATGCCTCGAATCATCTAATGGGCCTTATCAAACAAATATGTCTTGAGATGGGTTTTAGACATGTTTATAGAGGTACGGGAATTCTGTCTTCACACAGGTGTATCCAGAGGATGTATGTATGCAATGATGATAATACGTCACCTTTGTTAAATGTGAATATCTGAATGTGCTGAATATCGTTCTCAGTATATGCCACAGATTACATTGTCATATAGTTGAATACATTTACTATAGACCATCAAGTTTGTACATAGCAAGGATAAATTGTACCTACTTCTGTGTTTGGCTGTCTGTGTATGGCCGCTGAGTGTACACAAACACAGACGTCTTATTAAGACACTTATACCGATGTGTAATTACAGCATCTACGTCTCGCGTGGGAGCCATCATACAAGGTACTTAAAGCTTCTTGCAGTAAATGAGTACCGTTTACTGCCTGCTAGTTTGTAATTGGGCTCCTACTGAACACCTGCTCAGCTGATTTCATGATGTTGTGAACATGACCGTTCTTAGTACAGTTAGGAAGTCTAATTTAAAAAAGTGAACCAATTGGTTTATTTTCTATTATTAAATGATTTGGTTAAATTTTGCTGTTATAACAGTGTAATGGATTAAATGTTTAAATGTTACGCTTCTAGATAATGCTGCATTGTTTAGGGAGTTGTACAGTCAAGAAAGAAAGAAAGAAAGAAAGAAAGAGAAAGTTGTGTGTAGGATGTAGCATCTGGCCTAGTTGACATTCTTTTGTGACTTGTGAAGAAATTCTAATGCAGCGCATTTGATAAATTCAAACCAACTGCATTATGTTTTACATTTCGGGTGAATGTGTGGTAACAGTTAGAAAAGCTTATGCTGAGTCAGACAGGAAAAGGAAAATGGAGTGTAAACAGGGTCAAAATGCTAACATCGTTTTGTCATATTAGACCATAGCGGACTTCAATTTTTTATAATTATTTTTTGTGTGTGTGTGTATGTGCTGCTGCAGCAAGCATCACAATTCATCTCTAAACACACAGAGCCTGCATTATTATAAACGTGAGTGATGCATCTGAAGGAACGTGTATTCATCACCCATTGGAAAAGTGTGGTTATGAATGAACAACAAACAACAATAATATAGACAAGTCTTACCTTATCTATACCTAATTTGAAGTGCAATCCAGTGTTCCGCCACAGTGAATGCAGTAACCTCCAACTATTATACTACATTATATTATGATCTTTGTAAGAATTGTATATACCTTCCCTTCCAATACAGCTATGACCGAAGCTAAGGCTGAATTCTTTTCACAGAATGAACGTGAGACAAAACATATTTTATGCTTGTGTTTCTGTAGAGGAGATTGCAATCTCAATAAAGCCACAAGAGCACACCTCTCTGATGAGAGAAATCACACCAGCTGCGGTCACACATTATCAGTTCAATTACCATCAAATTCTATTTACAGACACAAGAAGACCCCTGTAGGATCGCTGGCCCTAACAAGTACACAATTTAAAGGAAAATGTATATAGACTAAATTTGCTGAACGATTGGACACCCCATCTTAAAACTTTACAGGAATCCTATTAAAGAGGACATACTCCTACTCCGGGAGAACCAACGTCCTGCAGATTTTAGCTTTAACCAGCTCCAACACACTTGCCTAGAAGTTTCTAGTGACTTTGTTTGTGGTTCACATATGTTTCATTTGGGTTAGAGCTAAACTCTGCACAGCTGTGGCCCTCAAGAAACAGGTTTGGACAACCCTGGCTTAAGAATATTTTGTAGCTTAAAACGCAGGGGCAAATGTAAACAACATGTTCATACATTGTTATCTAATGAGGAAGACATGGGAAGAAAACAGTATGACTGTGTGTTTTTGCTCTTTAATGGTGCAGAAATGACATATTTCTCAAAAATATTAATTTTAAATTAGACTAGATTATTAAAGATTATTAAGCAAGTTATTACTAAAGCATGCTAGTTTTTTATTTAGTAGGTATTTTAAGGAATGTTCATGCTTTTGTACAATGAATGCATATAGTTCCAGAAGCTGACCAACTCCAAAAGAGTCTAATAAAATACTCATTAAAGTACTCCTGATGACTTTTTTTGCCATATTTAAAGTGTTCTGAAACCATACGATAGCTTTGTGCACGAAACAGATGCAATTTAAATTAATTCTCAAAGTTTAAGTCTAAAATCTTCCCTTCCACTCTCTGATCTCATTTGACATAATTCCAACTGTTCAAACAGGCTGTAGAATATACTGTAGCAACACAATGAAACACATCTAGCAACATATCTGTTCCACTCCAGAAACTCTTGGCAGAGCCAATACGCTGGTGCTGGGCAACAATGCCAAAAAATGCCTTATCTTGATGGACACATTCATTATCACCTTCTAATTACAGGTGCATGTCCAGGCGGATTGATTACCTGTGCGGGCGGGAGATGCGGAGGGTTAGTGTTACGGCAAGCAGGATGCAGGGGGTCGGGGACCCGCGGACAGGTGCGGGTGAGGGTATTGGTTTGTGGGCAGTTTACTGACTCACTCTATTATTCATCAAGCTCAAGAGGATCTGTCTCAAGGAATTATGACTACCAACACACCTTCAGAAACTACCAACCACACTAACAGAAACAATACCATAGTAATACTTTGGCTTTTTTTCACATGTAGCATGGTAGAGCCATTATATTATTGGAAGTTATTTGAGTCCTACTGTATCTGGGTTAGTAATTTGAAATTTGGTGCCATGGTACTATATATGAAACTATATGAAACTACTGTGGTATTGGCATGTGATACATCACTGCATGGACACAGTATTTACTATTTAAAGTCAAAGTATATATTATTGTCCCCTAAAGGGGAAATTTCACATGAACAATAAAAGGTACACAACATCAGTCAATCAATTAATCAATCAATCAATAAAAACAACAACAACAACAACAACAACAACCGAACAATCAGTTTAAATCACTACTAAAAGTTGTGCTTATACAGGCACAAATAATTTCTTATATCTTTATAATTTACAATGTGGAACTCTGTAGCTTTTACCAGAAAGAAGCAATTCATACTGCAAGTTTCTTGTCAACACCATCCAAACATTCTACTTAAAATACAGTCTCAGGTGCGTAAGAGCACAAACCCATTTAATATGTCAATTCCAACTATACAGAAACATAAATTAGTACAGTCACTCCAGAAGTCGAAATTAAATTGTTTTATTCAAGTCAAATGAAAAATTTATTTCATGATAGAATGTAAATACAAAATGTTACACCAGCTAAAGTACACTCTTAAACATAAAGGTTCTTTATTGGGATCAATGGTTCCATGAAGAGCCATGAAAAGGTTCTTTATAGTCAAAAAAGTTTCTTTAGATTTTTGGATATTTTAAGAACCGTTCTCTGAAAGGTTCTTTGGGGTACCTTAATGGTTGTTCTATGGCATCACTGCAAAAACACCCTTCTGGAACCTTTAAGAGTGTAACAGCTCCTTATGGTACAAGTGTACTACATGTGGCAACATGATGGTACTTCAATCAATAGCTTAGCATGAATGATAATTTACTAAATCACGCAGCATACCAAGGAGAGGTGTACTAATACTTATCTAGAGACCTGATGCTGTTCAACAGGCCTGGGTCAGTGAGCAACCTAAATAAGCAACCCCTTACAACATCCGAGCATCCACCAAGCAATGCACTAAAAGGCTCAGAACAAATTAGCAATTGCAATGCAACTTTCTGCCACGCTTCACAACATAGAATTTCTAGAATTTACATGGTCGACTGTCTTGACCGTATCGAACCGAAAAAAAGTTCACACACAACTTAGACAAGATGAGCGTTTGAGGTTAAAAAGTAGCACGGAGACTGTTGTGTACACTGTAAATTTAAAAACGTTTAGCTTAAATGTTTAATATGAATAAACAGTGCTCATAAATGGTTGCTGAGATAGTATTCTCAAGTGAAATGAGTTGGGACTTGGACCCGAAAACAATATTCATTGGTGCATTCGTTGGACGCGTTACGTCACCACTTAGCAAGCCCATAATGAGCCTGCTTAGAGGTAGTGATGGTAGGCACGGCTCATCTGTAGGGACACTTCAGCATAATTTACACTTTAAAAAACTTAGTACTCTTACTCATAAATGTGTTCAGCAGTTGGATATATTAACCTTTAGCGTATGGCTAAGCAAGTAGACTAATGATCGAGGGTCAGCAGGTGCTTCTGCTCTACTGAGCTCAACAGCGCCCCACGTTTATCTAATGTAAATCTGAGGAAACACAGCACAAACTAATTGAGAGCCATAGAGGCAGAAAAACGTTTTTACATGTTTTAGCTAACATAAACCTTGCCTTAGGTAACATATATGGCAATATCAGTAGTGATATACGCCTACTATAGGCAATACATGTCATATATTTCTTTCCCATATGGGTATTAGAGGGGTAACATCAAATAAGCCTGTGTTGTATAAAAAAGCAGTCATTCGTATCCAAAAGTTTTTTTGTGGTCTGCCCATGCTATTTTTTCTCTGCATGTCAACATGCTCTGTATGTCTTAACCACTGCTCTACCATGTTTGACTGTTTTCTAAAGCAGCTACAGTCAGAGATTTTTCTGCAAGGGTTTATGTAGGTCTGAACATATAGTTATGTTTGATGGAGGAGCTCAGAACAAGATGGACCATGATGCTAATGCAATGTTTGGATAGTCGTGAAGGCTGTGTAACTCCCTCTGCGCTCCTCACCTCTCGAACACACACATGCTGAGATGGCTGAAAAATGACACACACAATCAAAATGAACTTGTTTGCACTGTTATTGCGGAGCATTTGAAAAAGAGTGTTGTGTGCACCAAACAAGCAGATCAAGACTCACCTTTTCCAGAGAATCTCAGCCTGCTTCCAGGCAAACTCTGGTGGATTTCAACTGAAATATAAACGCAACTAGGAGTGGGCGATCACATTTTTTTTCCTCATAAATATCATAATTCACGATTTTATCACAGTTCTTTGTTATGTTGGTTTTCTGTTTTGGAAGTTGACTGAGCAGTACAGCCAAACTAATTTACCTTTTGTTTAAAAAAAAAAAAAAGAAAAAAAAAAGCCTTTCAAGGTAACAAAAAAGAATGGTAGATATTTTAGGTCAAAGTGAGTGAAGATAAAAATCTTTGTCATTATTTTATCTTTATTATTAAAAACAAAGAACAAAGATACACATTACAAAAACATAATTCAAATAAAACAAACAGGGCTTTATTTTTCAGGTACAATAGGTGTATTTAGCAGTAGCATTCAGGAAGTTGAATTAACTAATATAAAAAGTGAAACACTTTATTCACTATATACATCAATTGTACATTGATTCTTATTAAAGCAACTGTATTAAACTTCTTCAGTCAAGAGCATTGAGAGATTTTTCTCTTTGTGTTTTGTTGCTTTATTAACATTAAAAGAATAGTTCACCCAGAAATGAAAATTCTGTCATCTGTCTGTCAATTCTGTCATAGTGCTTTATTTTTATACCATCATTTACTCACTCTTAAGTTGTTTTAAACCGGAATGTTTTTTTTTTTTTTTTTTTTTTTTTTTTCTGTTGAACGTTATCTACATTATTTGATAATTTCTATTACTGAATTCAACCAGCTACTGTTTGGTTACCCACATTCTTCAAAATATCTTATTTTGCATTTAGCACAATGAAGAAATGAATACAGATTTGGGACAACATGTAAGTGAGTAAATAATGACAGCATTATAATTTTTGGGTGAACTATTCCATTAATGACAAGCATGTTTAGAACAATTAGTCTGCTGTCCCTTTAAGAGCTGCAAGCATCTAATATACAGGCACGCATCCGTTTTCCCCCAATTGTTTAGTTTCACTTTAGACATTAGCAACTGTTTTTATATGTAAACCTTGTTTTGGCAGTATACAGCACAATTAGACGCGACACATAACTTGGATAAGTAATTAGGCGCTATTCGACAGGATTTTACCCAGATAGCACACGTACGTCCACAAGATGCCTGTTAAAGATCTCTTGATCTGGAAAGCATCTGCTGTCTGGCAGACATTTGTAAGATGTCAGTTTTACATACATTCTAAATCATAAACATCTTTAAGACATCTAATAGACGTCTATTTGACATCTGATAGGAAACGTCCAATAGACGTATTGCAGATGAGCAAACTACGTCTTGCAGATGTCTTGCAGATGTTTTGCAGATGTTTTGCAGACGTCAAATGGTACACTTTCAGGGTAGTGTGGACACCCTTCAGGTGTACGCGGACTGGAACAGCACGCATATGAAATGTTTAACCAGCAAGGTTTTAAAGCGAATAAGGTACTTTTGTGATTGCGAATAAGTCAGTGAACTACGGCTCTTTGTAGTATATCCAGTTCCATCTGACAGCAGGTGATGGAGATTTACGACTGATCACGGAACTGGCATTGCTGACAAGATGCGTATGATAATCGCATCCGATTATTTGCATAGCCCTGTCGCACACTTCTAAACACAACACAGACCAAAGACATCTTACATAAAAAAGCATACCTGGTTCTAAATGTCATGAGCTACAGTATGCTGCACATTACAGCTTATAAGCTCTTTGTGAGTTCTCAGCCGGTAACAATAGCACCATACATACACACACATACACAGCAAGAGCATTTAGCCCAGCACACTGCATTGTTTTGTATGTTCAGTAAGCTGTCCAATCAGGTTGTGACATTATCCTTTTGCCTTTTGTTTTGTATATTAAGTTTCAGTGTTAAAAATGCAGTGTGAACGCAAAGTAAATTAAAGTACTTACTTTAAATAATTATTTTCTTTTTTTGGTCCCGATCAAAAGAAGCAAGAGAACCAAACTGCGAACAAACAATAAATGAACTGGTTATAATGTTCCAGTTGACTGAATCGGCCTGAATAAATGTTTTTGGACCAACAACAGTTATTTTTAAATATCAGAACAATTAGAAACTGTTAGGGTAACAACTGCACAATTGTATTTTATTTTATTTATTTATTTAATTTTTTACTCAATGGACAATTCACTTTAAAAATATTCTTAAAGTGCAAGAAGCAACATAATATCATTTTGCAGAAATATGTAGCAAATCCCCACTGTTAGAGTAAATGAAATTATTAAGCATATACAGTATATACATATTATACATTTTACTTTGCTCTGCTCCATTATCATATGCTCTCATGTCCTCTATTAAACTTGCACGATACTTTGCTCTATTTAATTCTAGTACTATACTCTATGCACTACTCTTCTGTTCTATTGTATTATACTGTTCTGTTGTTGTTTTGTTACTCAAAATAGATACTGTAGAGATCTGCTCTACTCTGTTCTACTCTTCCTTGCTCTCCTGTTCTTTCATAGTGTAAAAGTCTGACTGACTGTACTGCGCTCTGTTCTCTTCTGCTCTATTTGCTGCTCTACTCTTCATTACTGTGATTCTCTTATTTACTGTATGTGGGTCTTTACACTGTTCTGTACTCTTCTTTACTGTGGTCTTCTGTATTCTACTCTTCTTTATTTTGCTACTTAGAATCTGTTTTGTGGCATACAAATACAAGGCTCATTTTTAGACTGGGAGACCATATCAGGTTATGTTCCGACTGATCTGTCCTGTGACAATAGTTCAGCTCAACACCAAGGAAATGTCTTATGAAAACAAATATCAATTCAATTCAATTTTAATGTAAAAAATAAATAAATAAATAATAAAAAATAATAAATGCATACATAAATGTTGCCGCAATGTTTACTGCAGTTTGCTTTTCTGGGCTACTGTCGTTTAATTTCTATACTCTTTTCTACCCTTCTTTACATCTGTTCTACTCTTCTGCTGTCCTTCTCTGTTTTACTCGACTGTATACCTGACTAAATTTGTTCTGTTGTACTCTTTGCTACACTCTGCTCTTCATTTTAATTTAATCTTTCTCTTTTCTTTGCTCTTTCATCTTTCTCTTTCTATTAGTCTATTCAATTCTTTTTAACTCTACTGTTCTCTACTCTACGGAAAATGGTGTGCTTAATTGTATTTAATATACACTTTCATGACTGCTTCTTAAAACTTTTTAAAGTGCACTTTCATATTAATGTTAGATTAAAAAATTATTTCATCTTTTGTCATGCTAAACTACACCTATTCTGATGCACTAACATGCATGTAGTGTACTTCATAACTGTTGCTTTATTTGATATTTAAAGTGAGTATATTTTAAATGCAATAATATTTACTAAACTGCAACTTACAAATATGTAATTACAAATATATTTAAATACATGACATACAAGTTTCAACAGAAATGATTAACATATTTTATACTTATCAGTTTAATTACATTACTTACATTCGGCAGTGCACTTTATATATCTTTTAAACACAAAAGCAGTAATTATGAATTACATATAAAGATGAACGGTCCTACTCAAGTAGGTCATATGATAATGTGAATTTAAACTGTAATAAAATTTCATGTAACTGGTAGACTACTACTTTTTAAACTCATTTTATGTACTGCTCCTTTGCTCAACTGCAGTGAAGTTGTAACTCAGGAAAATATTAATGCGTGGGGAATATTCTTTCGAGGGAAAAGCTGTGTTGAGCTATGTTTCTGTTCTCAGCCTCTCCTACGTTGCGGAGCTGCTGGTGTGTGTGTGTGTGTGTGTGTGTGTGAATGCTGGTGATGTCACACTGGTGTGGGTCATTTGAAGGTTAGCAGCCTCGGAAGGGTTCACAGAAAGTTCACTCGCATATATTAGGCAACTCAATCTTTCATTGTGTCGGAATGAACTAGTAGGAAATGAGCTGCATGCAGGCAGGAGCCGAAATCCGTCATTGCGCGTTTAAACGCGATGTATTTACAAAATCATCCCTCATTATAGAGAACCGCTGTCGCTAACCGGAACGGGACACAACACCGAGCGGAACCGTATTTGTATCCGTTTAGCGATCATTTTTGCTCTGAAAAAAGCAGGAAAACCGCCAGTGATTATCGGGATGGATCGTATGATGTCTGGTGACTGTGTGGAAACAGAGAGGAGATTTGCGCCTGCCAAACCACAGTGAGAGTTTCTGTGAACAAATGAAGGACAACCAGCTTGATATTTTATTCTTTTATTCTTCAGTGAAATAAAGTGCATGATGTTTGACTGTATGGATGTGTTGTCGGGACACATGCTGGAGTTTTACTCGTCCAGTTCCTCGTCATGTATGTTACAGGAGAAAGCGCTCAAAGCGTGCTTCAGCTGGCAGCACCGACGCACCAAACACTGTAGGTCTATACTTTTATTCCCTTATTGTCATTTTTTATATGCATGGCGCATAATTCATGATAAATCAGCCTTTATTTCCCATTTGCAATTATTCATTTTAATAAAGGATTCATAATAATTAACAGTACCAAAAAGTGCCACGGTAATCCCGTGTACCAGTGTAGTTCAGTGGTGCAAGAGTACCATGGTATTACCATCTGATACAATCACCCATACCACAGTAATACTATGTTTTGTTGATCACTTACCATGGTAATGCAATGTTTTGGACATGTCATATGGATCATTCAATAACTTATGTATACATAAGTATATAAGTAGCCTATCATGATATTGCCATCTAATACCATCAATGTACCATGGTAATATCATGGTACTTTTTGCCCTACACACACACACCTGAGAAATAACGGAATAATACAAATTATGATATAATGATAAATTACACTGTACATTACCAAGAACAGGAAACATTATTATTATTATAGTTGACTCTGACTATAGTACTACAGTATTACTGTATTTATGTTTTGTTTTTCGTTATTTATTTATTTTAAATGTAAGTAAATTGAAATTATATGAGTCATCATTTAAAAGTATAGTATTTATAAAAGCACCATGGTATGCAGTTACACTGCCACAGTACTTTTTGAGGTCATTTCTTACGTTACTGTAAATGGAGTAGTTTGTTATGCAGCTGCTTGTAATTACATGTTATTGTTTTTACTATAGTAATTACTAGTAATGGTGTTAGCATGGACACTATTTAGTAAAGTGTTACCAATGATCAGTTAATGTCTGATCAGTAAAGGGCTAATGGAGAATTAAACATTAGATATTATTTATAGCAGAATGTTATTAAATTAAACAAGCTTCTCACTTTCTCTAAGTTTGGGTTCAGTAACAAGTCTGAGTTCCGAACGCTACATATCTGCACGGTGTGGAACCTGTTTCCCCTCTGTGATTTATGGTCGGTACAGCAGCTTTAGGAATGTGCTCTGTAAACATTCATGACTTTGACACCCACTGGCCCCAACCCGCACACACACTCACAGATATACACAGAAAATGCGCCTAAAACTGACTTTTTAAACACAACTAACTTGCTTTTTTTTTTTTTAAACTTGAGCGTTCATTTATTGTGAAAGCACATCCTCCTCCAAGTCATCCAAATGTCTGTTTGGTCGCCAAAAGCATTATTTATTTTTACGTCCTAATGACCCTCATGAAGATAGCACTGAGTGCACACTCACTGTCATTTCCCCGGCCATATTTGCTCAGTGGACACAAATCAAAGCAAAGTGGCCCTTATCGGACGGCAGCCGTCTGATGGTGTCAACAGCCCACTCAAGCTCCCTGAGATGCCTGTGTTCATGCTGTACTGGAGCGATTACCACAATCCATTCACTCAATGTGACTGAATAACATTTGATTTACTGTTTGTCTCGCATTATATAGTCTTCCTGAGCTCTATCATAAACTTTCCCCAGACCTGTTTGATCTCACCTAGCATTAGAATGCAGCTTAATAAAATCTGTACTCTACAGGAGATGGAAACTGGCATAATTTTCACACATCATTATGTCATATGTATTGTGTTCTTTGGTTCAGCAGCTACAAGTAATTAAAATATTTTCTATAGGCCAACAGATTCTTTAGTAATCACACAACCTAAATGTGTTTATTTGCATCTCAGTGAATTAGAAAATGATCATCATTAGCGTGTATTGGTAAATTGCTCTGATAAAACAGCTTGTGTTCATCTGTGGTGCAGTGAATTGAGAACGAGAATGAATTGGTGCAAAGATAATGAGGATGAGTTTACCCCCCCTTTTTTTGGTACTGTTATTATTATTAGTAATTTAAATGTATGTTTAAATTAAATAACATTTCTTTTAATTTGTATTCTAATTTCAACAGGATCAGTTATTTTAATTTGTCTTGGATAATGAAAACCTTTGTGGAATTCATTACGGACATGAAAATATGAGTTTGCTAAAAACAGCTGCCCTCTCTGATCATATTTTGCAGTCATGAGAAATAGAATATAACAGTGTTCTCTATCTGCATGGTATTCAGGAGTCAACTGCACAAAGATCTAGTGAAGATTCTTGTTGGCTGTGTTTAGTAATAATATTAATTAAAAAAAAAAAAAAAAAAAAAAAAACTTGACGGTTCAAAGTATGGAAGCAAATTTATTTTGATTGAATTCTTATTTTATTTGTGTATTACTGTAAAATACAGCAATAATATCAATATTAATGTTCATATAAAACAAAAATATTAATTTTGTTAATTTATAAAGTGGTACCCTGACAAAGGAACACATCCCTGGCATGTAAACCAGGGCTATTAGCTAATTAGTTATTAACTAGTTAACAAGTGTTTAATGTCTAAGCTGTTACTAGCAGTGGTCAGCTGATATGAATTTTTCAGTGGTTGGCAAAGTACATGTTGATATGTACAGAAATTAAAAATATTTTTACCTGAAATTACATCAAATATTTTACAACAATTGCATGATCCATTTGTGCATTATTCTCTAGGAAAATTGCAGATTCAATTTTACTTTGTTGCTGATTAGTATTGTGAGTTATGTAAAACCTGTAATTGCGATTTAATGTTACAATGTATTTAGCACATTTGTAACTGCATCTTGCTTTCCACTTTTCTCACTTAATAAAGAATGTGTTGGATATTTTCCCCCACCCTCTTAGAATTACTGGGCAATTCTGGGGTATTTTCTACAATATTTGTTTTTTTTTTTTCCAACGCATGTTTTGTCACAATCTGTGCATGTGCAACTAGACAGAAAATACAGCGTCCTATATACAGTGCAAAGCAGACGTTTCTGTGTGAGTTTGTTGTGATTGAAACAACTTGAAAGTCTGGCAGTTTATGATCCTTAATCATGTAGTTTATGATGGACAGTTTTCCTTTGTCTCTGTTTACCAGTTCAGTAAGTGTATGATGCCTAGTGTTTTAAAAAATCTATTCAGATTTTAGTGTAATGTATTCCAGGCTGTAGTCACTATACACTTAGAGACCACTTGTTATAGCAAATGACAAAAGTAATAGAATTATTGATGTGTGGGACAGTTCTGGGGGTGTTTCTTATAGTGACTTTTGAGCTGTGGACTTTACAACCATCAATTTGTTTACTGTAACCCAGTCCAAATCCTTCTCTTTGTTCAAATCAGCCAGATCTGAGGGATTTGGGAAACCTATGCAATATAATTTAATCGTTCAACACAACAAATTTGTGCTGGGCTCAAAACGACAGTATTCCCAGACCACTAGTCTGTCATCAGAGCTCCTAGCTATGTTTGAACCCTTTAGCCTCAGCATGTGAAAACATCATAAGAGGCATTTGGAGAGATTAGAGCAAGATATTTATACACCTCCCTCTATTACGCTAGTGTGATATGTGCTAATTACGACCACTGCTTGCTCTCTCTCTCTGTCTTTCTCTCTCTTTAGCGCTTCACAGGCAGACTTGAAAGGCCATTGGCACAGTGTGCACGGCAAGCTAATTTTGCGTGTCTGTGATGTGACGCCTGTACGGCGGGAATAAAAAAGCTCTAAAACAACTTTGAAATGGGATGAAGCTGCATGTAATATATAGATGATGGTTGGTAAGGGAGAGCCTTGCTGTTATGATTGCTCATACTCAGGGTTAGTGATTTGAACAAACCCCAAACTCCTTTAAAGTAATAAAACATAGGTATATAAATCACCGTTTGTGCTACAAACATGACACGGTACTGGATATTTATTTAACTGCACAGAAGGTGCAACCAAAAATCAAAGATCCACCTTTCTTGAAGAAAGGTGCAACACTCAAGAAACAAGTAATGTTTTAGCCATCCTAAGCATCTGAGGATGGCTGAAACTTTAGTTATTTTTAACCAATGAAATGTAAGTTTAATTTATTAAAATGAAAGTGTGTGTACGGAAAAAAAAAGTGTTTATTTTGAAATGCAAGTCAACATTAAAATTATTTCTCAATTGCTCTTTAACTTTAACTTAGCTTTTAGGCAGTTCACCCTGTGGTGTAAATTATTTTTTAAAATACAGATATTCATATACAAGAGTTAGGAAAATGTCAGCTACCTATTTGCAGAATAATTCTGCAGAGTGTAACCATTTTGACGTGTCTTAATTAAATTAATTCAAGATCACATTTCTCTACTTTACGCAGCCTGGCAGCACATTGTTTCAGCACACAGCTTTTATAGGATTAAGATGAAACCTTCCACATCTCTCTGTTTGCATCATTCATAATTTTTTCCTCTCTGTCTTACTCATTTTGTTTTACGGGCTGCTTTTCAGCAGAATCCATCTTAGTGTCAGTTTACTTTATAGGGTATTTGAAAGGTTCTGCACCTGTTAGCTTAAGGATGGAGTGAGTGGATGGAGAATGCATCAGACAGTGCAGTTCTGGGTCATTAGAAGAATAGCAGAGCGTTTGTAAGATCCTTAAAGCTGTTCCCTGATCTGATCTGATATTTCAGAGGAAAGGGACATTTAAAGAAGTATCAGGGAATTTCGGTGTAGAATTGCCGGCATTGTGCATTGTTTTACTTTTTTTTTTTTAAGAAGCTCTTTGAAGTTCAACTAATTGCATTTAAAATAAATTTAAACTACAAAACATTCTCATTTAATTGTAAATAGCATGCAATAGTGTCCAAATGTATATATGTATATATATGTAATGTGTGTATATATATGTAATGTGTGTGTGTGTATATATATATATATATATATTGGGTTACACTTTATTTTGATAGTCCACTTTAGACATTCTTCTAACTATAAGTAACTTCGCAACTACATGTCAAATAATTCTCATTAATTTGCAACTACATGTCTACTAACTCTCAGAGCAGACTGTTAGGTTAGGGTTAGGGTTAATAGAATAAGTTGACATATACTTGCAAAGTTTAGAAGAGTGTTAAACGTTAAACGTTTTTAAGTATATTCATATTGTCATTCCTAACCCCACTTTAACTCCAGGTAGTGGAATGTTTCACACTTTTAGAATTGGGGTTAGCACTACTTTTTACTCGGGGTTATAAAGTCCTGTTGCAGAGCAGAGACAGCACTACTTTTGCAGTGTTAAAGGAGAAGTCCACTTCCAGAACAACAATTTACAAATAATTTACTCACCCCCTTGTCATCCAAGATCCATGTCTTTCTGTCTTCAGTCATGAAGCAATTATGGTTTTTTAGGAAAACATTTCAGGATTTTTCTCCATATAATTGACGTCATTGG
>JAHKKF010514685.1:0-26130 GCA_019740295.1 Labeo calbasu
CAAAGCAAGCTATTGAATTGTGAAATAGCAGTGTCTTAGCGCCCACCCAGATCACTCTAGCGTTGTCCTAGCAACCATCTAACATTGTCTTAGCAACACCTTAGCAACACTATAGCGACACCCTGGCAGCCACTCAAAACAAGCTTTTGAACAAGGTCAGGTGCATTGTGTGGAGCAGGGTTGCCAGATTTTCGCAACAAAACCCTCCCAATTGCCACTCAAAACTAGCCCTATCGCATAAAAATTGTGTTCTGAAGGGTAAAATACACATTTTTCTTCGGGCTTCCCCTGGTACAATTCACATTGCAGGGGCTAAATATCACGTTATTGCGGTTGCTTCAACCCGCAGGAAAACTGCGGACTTGGCAACACTAGTGTGGGGCATCCAGCCATGTATACAAGTCATTAAGAAACTCCATAACGACAGCCTAGAACACCCTAGTAACCGTACAACAGTGTGCTATTGAGCACTCAGAAGTCTTACACAGGAATTGCAGTTGTATCGTTTTGTATTTGTAATTCCTGAAGTGAACTGATTCATTACGTAGTAATAAGCAGCAATATTCCGATAATTAAAATCAGATGGTGTGTTTTTTTTTTTATTTTGATTTGATGATTTTAATATGCAGCTTGTGGAATGTGTTTTCTAACTGAGCAAGACTCAGCTAGAATGTGTCGACTCACATTTAGAGAAAAATAGAGGGATAAAGTGAAATCCATATTATTGCATGCATCCATCTCAAATAGACCGCAGTTATTATAGTGATTACAACCACTAATTTCTCCTCTAATGGCTCTTCACCATTAGAAGCACTGTGAAGATCGGAATAGTTTTCTCGAATTAGATCCAAGTCATTTGATCAGCCTGTGTGTGTGAGTGGCAGTGTTTGAGTGAGTGTTTTTTCATTTGTTTTGTGTGGTCTGGAGGCCGGCGTGATGTCTGCTGTGCGGTTTGCTGTCTCCCTGCTGAAGGGTGATCACAGAGGAAGTGTTAGGATCCATTTTGCACAGGCTTTCTCTCTGAAGGTATGACTCAGACACGAGGAATTACACACACTCGCTCATACATACACGCTCTCAACAAATAAAAAATAATCATTTCATACTAATGCAGAACCTTCATGCGGTGGTTCTCTGCTGGTGGGTGGCCAGACTCTTCTGATAGGGTCACAAAAAGCAGGAGAAATAATAAATGCAAATAATACAATGCATCTAGCCATATAATTGTGCATATTAAGTGTAGCAAAACAAATGGGCTAGTAAACATAAAAATAGGAGAATAATTTGTAATTTGCATATTCATCCGGTGCTTGGTAATAAGGTTTTTTTAATCGCAAATTTCAGTAGTTGAAACCAATACCTAAATTTTCTCTTTCTGTATACCACAGCTAATTAGCTGCTGAAATCTCTTAAAAAAAAAATCAATATAATTACAAATCACAATTGCATTTATTTTTTCCAAAGTATAGCAAAAACAGTTAAAAACTAAAATAACTGTTTTCTATTTTGAATATATTTTAAAGTGTAATTTATTCCTATGATTTTAGCATCATTACTCCAGTTACATGATCATTCAAAAATCATTCTAATATTCTGATTTGCTCAAAAAAAAATAAAAAAAATAAAAATGTTAAAAGCAGAGAATATTTTTCAAGTTTCTTTGATGAATAAAAAATTCAGAAGAACAGCATTTATCTAAAATAGAAATCTTTTGTATGAGTATTAATGTCTTTATCATTACTTTTGATCAATTTAAACCTGAACGAAATGTTTCTTGAACAGCAAATCAGCATATTAAAATGATTTCTGAAGGATCATGTGACACTGAAGATGAGAGTAATGATGCTAAAAAAATTACATTTTTTAAAATATATTTAAATAGAAAGGAGTTATTTTAAATAGTAAAAATATTTCACAATAATACTTCTTTTGCTGTATTTCGGATCAAATAAATGCAGGCTTGGTAAGCAGAGGAGGCTTCGTTAAAAAGCATGAAAAATCTTACTGTTCAAAAACTTTTGACTGTTAGTGTATGTAAAACAATGGAAAATAGGCTTTAAATACTTAGACTATTGTTTAATATATTAAAATAGTAATAATAATACTGAAATTGTTATGTTGTAATAATATTTCACAATATTATTATTATTATTATTATTTATTTATTTTTTGATAAAATAAATGCAGCCTTGGTGAGCATAAACACTGAAGTAATGATGCTGAAAATTCAGCTTTGCGTCACTGGAATAAATTACATTTTTAAATGTATTCAAATAGAAAACAGCAATTTTAAATTAAAATAATATTTCTGTAGCTTTAATTAAATAAATGCAGCCTTTGTGAGCATAAGAGGCTTTTTCAATAACGAATCAGGGAAAACAAAAAAAAAAAAAAATGAAACAAATAATAATACTATTTGATTCATATTGAGTACTTACTTATTAAGTACAGATACGGTATTTTGAGGATTTTTTTCAGAGCAGGAATACAGATGCAAGTAGCCACATGTCAGCATTAAATTAAGATGGTATTTATGATACACTTTGGTGTCCTGTTACCAAAGCATTACAGGCACAAATCTCATGTTTTTGTTGTGAAAGCTATATTGTTTGTGTTAATAATTTCATGTACAGTTTTAAGTACAAATTTGTTTACTTTTGTGTAGTAAATAAATGTAGTACTGCCATTTGACGCCCGAAATCTTGGTCTTGAATCAAAACCAGTTGAGAACCACCTCATTAATGCAACATCTTAATTTTTGAGGCTTATGTATAAGCACTGTGGAAAAGTTTTCTCTGTCTTTCTCTCTCAGGAGATGTGCGAGAGCGGAAAGTGTCGTGTGGATGGAGGGCGCCCCCTACAGGACCTGCTGTTGACCGCTATACTGCATGACAGGTCTCTTTAATCCCTCTGTTCCTGTATCCTATCTGCAGCATTCCACTCTTCATCCATCTTGTCCTATTTGCCCCCACAGTATCTGTCCGCCCATATGGTCAAAGATGAAAAAGCTCAGGCGTTTCACTTCAAACCATTCATTCTTCCTGCATCCTTCATTGTAGATTTTCTCATCAGTCATGAAGCCCCCCGGAGGTCTGAACCTCCAGTTCAGTTCTTCTTAACCTTTGCGTTATTTACAGTATCTGACATGCCAAATTGTTAAGACTAAAAAACAAGACAAGCAACAGAAAGAACAAACAGTGACAGAAGGATGCTGGTTTGAGAATGATGGACAATTCAGTCCACTTCAACCAGTTGTTTTTGCAGTGCACTCGTTTTAAGCAACTCAGCTTCTCGGGAGAAGTCAGTTATTCCAACTCCGACTCGTAATGAGCTGGAATATCCTGGAAAATCTATAAAGAGCTTCTCATCCGCTGTTCACTCTCTTCCGCCAGCCTCAGGGGTTGTTATATATTTTAAAGCAGTAAATCCACAGCGGGAGGCCTTATCATGAAGACTCAGCTCTGCCGGTTTGGCATTTGCATTTTGACAGCTGGTAATAATGTATTGTTGTAAAGCCTTTTGTTGTGCACGTTGGGGAGCGAGAACAATGAACAGTCAGGTTACACAGTCACGAGAGGTTTTGCGAAGGACTGTAATGTACATTTAATGCTGAGATGAAGGCAGTGAGGCAGTTTCAGAGAATGAAACCCCTATATGCATATATATTGGGACAAAGTATGTTGTAATAAAATGAAATGTGATTGATTTCATCAGGATGGACTCTATCTTCAGCCAGAAGGATGTTTCCTGGCTCCTCCCGCCCGCTGTCATGCCTGAACTGTCTCCCGCTGATAGACAGCAGACTATCGCACTGACGCTTCATTTGATGTACTGTGAGTCTGTTCGACACACGCAAGCTCCCAAAGATCAAACCCTTGCACTTTAATAATTGTTACTCTATGTATGAGGCTAAGCTTTCTGTGTGTGCGTTTTGTTGTAGCTTCAACTGCAAGTATGGCCGTCATGTCTACGAGTCTGGTGTCATGTTTGCTGCTCCACAAGCATCGCAAGGTGTTTTAAAAACTCCTCTCATACTTAACATCACATTTGTATATCACTTTTACTATTACAAATACAATACAGTAGCATGCGAAAGTTTGGGAACCCCTTGCAGAATCTGTCCTCAGTAAGATATTTTACATAAATGATGTTAACATATAGTCCACAAGACAAAAAAAAAAATAGCTGGAATTATTAAAATAACCCCCTTCAAAAGTTTGGCTTTTGATACTGTGTGTGGTTACCTGGAAAAAAGGTTCAAACATTCACTGATGCACCAGAAGGAAACGCAATCCTGGGGGTTCCAGATTTTTCTTCAGTATCTTCAGTACCTGGAGGATTTTTCTGAAGAACAGTGCTCAGTTTAACACTTCTGAACAAACTAGGGACTCAAGAACAACATCACAAAACAAAAAAACAGTCGTAGATCATCCACACAGAACCAGGGGTTCCCAAACTTTTGAAGGGGGTTGTTAATAATTTCAGCTTTGTTTTTTGTCTTGTGGACTACATGTACAACGTCTTTATTGTAAAATATCTTACTCAGGACAGTACTAAATAAAAAAATAACATGCATCTTGTATGATCTCTCTTATTTTGTTAAAATTATTTACATTTTCACAGATTCTGCAAGGGGTTCCCAAACTTTCGCATGCCACTGTATGCTATTAAGAAAGAATATATTTGACCTCCTTTTTGCTTTTATAAAACAGAAGCAAGATAATGAATTAAAAATGTGTGTATTATAACAACTTACATTTTCCTAGATGTCAAGGTCACTGCTTAGTCCTATTTGAAGTTATCCTAACAGGAGTAGAAGGATAGTTTTTAAGCGTATTTCGTAAATTAATTGTATTCTGAGGCACAGTATAAAAAACTTAAATGAAATATTTGAAAAAGAACTCAATTTAAATGATCAAATTATCAGAATTAGAGAACACTTACATATACCTCCAATTATTGGTGTTAATATGTGATGTGGTGCTAATTTCCTTAATTATATGACATTTAACTGGCAGCATTCCTCCAATTTTCACTGAGATTGTAAGATTCTGGGCCGCTCTAAGGTGACTGAAACCCTGCCACAGGAGGTTGTCCAGATGAAAGCTCAAAGGATGACTCTTTCAGCCATTGCAAGAGAAGCTGGTCATTCCAAATCTGTGATTTCTCAAATATTGCAGGTTTACAATCACACTAATTCTAAGTCCCACAAAAAGGCTGGTTGTCCATTAAAGACAAATGCATGAGAAGACTATCAGTGGGGAATGGGTTCAACACTGTAGCTGGAATTGCTAGCATGTTTAAGAGAAGGAGAACTGGAGAGAGAAGAACTGGTCCAAAGTTCACTTTAGTGATGACAGCAAGATTAATTTATTTCAGTCTGATGAAAAACATTTTGTTTAGCATCAAACTGAGGAAAGATTGAAGCCCAAGTGCGAGAAGAAGTCGGTGAAAAGTGGAGGAGGAAGTGTCATGGTTTGAGGGATGTTTTCTACAGCAGTTGGGCCTCTTATACAGATACATGGCAGGGTGAATGCAAATGTTTATCAGAACCTCCTGCGGCAACATGCAGTTCCTTCCCTGCAAGCATCTTCCAATCAACCTGCAATTTTCATGCAAAACAGTGCCCCCGTCACACTGCAAAATGGATAAAGCAGTTCCTTGAAGCTAGGAACATTGAAATAATGAAATAGCCAGGCCATAGTTCTGATCTAAACCAAGATGAAAATCTCTGGAAAATCCTTGTAGACAAAGTTATGGCTAAGAAACTCACTAGAGTTACCAAACTGTGATAGAGTGGAAGAAAAGAGTGGACCAAGATCACACCAGTGCAGTGTGAGAAACTAATAATGTCCTGTGGCTGCAGATGTGCTGAAATCATTCAAATCAAGGGCCTCTACACTTCCTACTAATAACAATATTTTAGAAAAAAATCAAGTATTTAAAGATTGTTCTCTGATTTTGAATTGGTTTATTAGTCATCCACTGGTTGTAGATGATTCATACAAGCATCAGACATGCTTTAAAGATGTTGCTAATGATTGTAACGATTGCCTCCCTCTTTCTTAGGGTGTGCGTGTATCCGTGCTGTGCAGGGACATCTGTTGGCTGTTGGAGGAGGTGTTGTTTAGAAACACAGACGTGGGTTACGGTGGCTCTCTAGTTGGTCTGGTGCATCACGCGCTCTCTCTGCTCCGCCCGTATCTGCTCCTGGCTGCAGCTCCGCCTACAGGAGAACCCATCATCGCACCCCGGCCTGATCCAGACTCTCTGCTCATACTGAGCCAGCATTGCGATTTGCTTATGCACGTCTTCATACACGAGGCTGTAGGAGGTGGGCAGAGTGTGTTGAAGATTGGGTGGAGGCAAGGAAACTTGCTGTTGGCAGTCGTCATTTATTTGAGGGGGCATCAGTGGGAGTCCTGGCTTATTTAGTATGCGTTGGCGAGATAAGACATGATGACTAAAGAAAAACAAAACTTAGTATGTTAGTCTATTGCTGCATTTTTGGTTAGCAAGCAAGGTCAAATCGTGACCTAATGTTAAGGCTTAGTGTTGATACAGATTTCCCAAGTTGAATCTGATTCTTTTGGATATGTTTGTTATAATGTGCTTTTTATATTTAAATTCCTGCTGAAAAGCTTGGAGTAAGAAAGATATTTAAATATTTTTGAAAGAAGTATTTTAAAAAGAAGCATTTAAAAAAAAAAAATACAGTAAAGTGACAAAAATGCAATATAGTGACAAAAACAATAATAAATATAGCAGTACTCACCCCCTTGTCATCCAAGATGTTCATGTCTTTCTTTCTTCAGTCGTAAAGAATTTTTCTTTTCTTTTTTTTTTGAGGAAATTAGGTTTTGTTTAATTTGGTCTGCCGTTCCAAAGCTAAGGCTATGTTCACACTTGGCGTCTTTTTTAGTAAAAGTTGATATGGGTGCTTTTTTAGTAAAAAAATAAAAAATCTGGCAGCGTTGCAGCCAAGGGCGTCTTTTGTTGCTATGACAACAGCTGCAACAGTATGAATGTCGAGAAAAGAGAAAACTCGCTCTTGCGTTGGCTTCTGTTTTTTTATTTTTTGGCATTTTTGCCTTTATTTGATAGGACAGTATTTAGACAGAAAGCGAGGTGGGAGAGAGAGAGGGGGGCGGGATTGGGAAGGGTCTGCGAGCCGGGACTTGAGAAAGGGACGTCCGAAGCGCAACAACGCTACGTCGATGTGCTGCCCTGGTGAAAAAACCAGCATATGCTGATAGGTATGTTTTGATGCTGGTTTAAGCTGGTTGTTTGCTGGTCCAGCATATACCAGCAAAGGACCAGCATGAACCAGCTAAGGACCAGCTTAAACCAGCATCAAAGCATACCTAACCAGCATCCCAGCATCAAAACATACCTACCAGCATATGCTGTTTTTTTCACCAGGGTGCCCACTAGACTATCTTCACCGCACGTCGGTATTTGAAGTTAATAAGACACTGGCGGTGGCGTTTAAAAAAGGCACTCATAGGATTATAATGTAAAACAGACGCTGGCAGTTTCAAAAAAGACGCCAAGTGTGAACATGGCCTAAGGAGACAAATCTTATGATTTTGGCCAAACTGGTCAGAGGTTGTAAGCAGACATGTCAAATTTTTATATGTTTTGACCAGTAGGTGGTGCTGTGCCAGAACTACTTATGTGTCCTCAGGTCATGCTTGTTATAACACATACCAAGTTTGGTCAGAATTCATTTAAGTGTTTTGAAGATACAGCCTTATGTCAATTTTGCACAAACTTCGTCAAATTCGATAACATGCTTTACAAAAACAGTTTGGAATATATACAAATATACACAATTTGTTTTTGATCTGAGCCAATTTTGCTGAAAATTGGACAAACCGTCGAGGAAGAGTTCCAAAAAACAAATTTTTTTAATAAAATTCAAAATTGGCAAAAATCTTGAACTGTAGGAATTAAAATTTTGGTATGCTTTCGAATTGGTATGAGCCAAGAAATTTACAGTTCAAAAGTTATTGGCAGAAACAAGATTGCAAATTTGGGTTTGAAAAGATTGATTTTTGCGCAAAATTCAGAATTGCGAAAAATCTTAAATCTTTAAAAACTGTACATTTTGGTATGCATTCAACTCTGTATGATTCAAGGAATCAAATGAAAATTTTGCATTTGGACCTTACAGTTCAAAAGTTATCCACAGAAACATGATTGCAAAATTGGCCTGTTGGTGGCGCTAGAGAGTTTGAGTAAGAGACTCCAAATTTGCTGCGGTTAATGATGAGATTGTCCTCTATCTGTGTGCCAAATTTCATAACTGATCATAAGATTCATAGCAATATGCTAAACCATTTGTAAAACACATCATTGTGCTTAAAATGACTGACATAATTTAAATATTATTACAATTGAAATTAACAGTTTTATATTTTAATATATTTAAGAATGTTATTCCTTTAATCGTAAAGCTAAAATGTCAGCATCATTACTTCAGTCACATGATCCTTCAGGAACTATTCTAATATGCTGATTTTGTGCTCAACAAACATTTCTTGTTATAACTGTGATACTTTTTTCACTTTTCTTTAAACAGCATTTATTGGATACAGAAGTCTTTTGTAGCATTACAGATGTCTTTGTTGTCATTTTTCGTTTAATTTAATTCTTCCTTGCTGATTAAAATTGGTTCCTTTCAAAAGTAATCTTAAAATAATGTTGGGATTATAAGAATCAATATTGAGAGACTTTTTTTTCAGTTTAAAGATCTGCAGAAGATTTATATAGTTTTGACTCACAAAAATTTACATGAATCAGTGATCGTTTTAGACAAACACTTATTTTACCATAAGAATTGTGGAACTATTTCTTTAACGAAACAAGATACAAACAACATTTTAGAAAAAAAATTTACTTGGCTCAATAATCTGAGGGGGCACGTGCCCAGTTTGAATGGGCCTGCGCTTCAGGGTGTTGATGTGTTTGGGTTGAGTCATGTTTGCACCACAGCAGGGTTTATTGACAGTGCTAATCCTGAAGGCGTGTGTGTGTGTTTGTGTGTAGCGTGTGCTGTCTCAGCCATGCTGAGTGAGGTTGTAGGCTGTGGAGGTGGTGGAGACCTGGAGTTTGATGTTGTTTTGGGCCAGGAGGAGCTGACAGAAAAAAGCCTCCAACTCACACATCTTCTGTCACCTGGCTTCATACCGGTGAGTCTCGTTCAAACACACACAAGTGCACCTCACTATGACGTCTATAATCATGTTGATGCTGGTATTGATTCATACAGCTGTCTTTCTTCTCAGTAAGTCAGATAAAAACTTGTTTATTTTTCATATGTTCTTCAAATTTCTCTCACACACTTCCAATCGATCAGTCGCTCCCCATCTGTTCCCTTTATTATTCTCTCTTGATGTCTCTTAAATCTAGTTTCCCTTTCGAGGGTTCTTCAGCGGCGGGAATAGCATGTGTAATTATTGCTGGCACATTTTACACTTGCATCAGCAAATAAACACTTGTAAAGGCTGTGAAATGTCAACAAGAACAAAAACACTATACAACTAATTATCTCTCCTCCTGTGTGTCTGCCTGTATCTGTTTGTCTGTCCATCCGTACGTCTGTCTCATTCTCTCAGCCGTGTCAAACCGCTCATGGCTTTGCTCTTGATGTGGTGGACAGCATGGTGCGCTGCGGGATTCTTGTTATGGAGGAGGTAAAACACCTGCATTAACAAACAAACAAGCACGTGCGTCCTCTGATCACATTTATTCTGATCACATGTAGCATTTTTAAAATCTGTGGTCAGCAGGGCTCCAGACTGCGACCACAATGGTTGCATTTGCGAGTGAAGTTTTTGCTGAGGTCGGCACTGGTGACTATTACATATATATTTACATGTTATATAATGACTAGACTATTTTTTATATATATATATATATGTAATGACTATACTATTATATATATATTTACATGTTATATAATGATTATATATGTGTATATAATGATTATACTATTATATATATTTACATGTTTTGCATGAAATGCCTTTTTTCCTGATTGCTTTGCAGTGACATCTTTTGTTATGTTGACTTATTAAACTGAGACGATGTGCATCAAAGATTTAGTAGAAAAAAAAGACTTTTAAACAGACCTCATCTCTGATAAACAGCAGCGCTGATGCACACCTGCTAAACGCAGCTCCAGTTGTGCACCGTGAGAGAAATCGAAAATGACGGAGACATGCAAAGTGAATATGCGGAAAAACAGTCTGTTCTGTGCATAACTTGAACAAACTACAGGAGGTAAAGCTGTCTGCTGTGTGGATATTGGAAATATCGGTAACAATTCTCGTTTGTAATCATTACTAATATGGCTTCTTGTTATCAAGATAGTCTTAGTCTATATTGATCTGTTAATGCGTGGACTTCATATTATTTGTTGCACACTTGCTGTCCAGTAATCACAGCAAGCTGTGCTTTTTTTTTTTTTTTTACCTCTTAATGAACAAGCTTTGGAGGAGGAGCCCAAACTACGCGTAGTGGCCAAGTGATGCTTATGGTCCAGGATATTGGTACAGATTCTGTGTAATAAGCAGTTCTTTGTGACTGTGTATTTCAAGTCGAAAAAAACCGTTTAGTTCTCTTTCAGTCAGTCACTTTTGACGTTACATCGACTGACATTAGGGACTCCCAATTGAGGGTTACGTGTGTAACCGAGACGTTCCCTTTCGATCAGTCACGTTCGACGTAACGTCGACTGACGTTAGCTGTCTCACTCAGGAGCCCCTAACATCAGTCAACGTAACGTCGAATGTGACTGACTGAAAGAGAACTAAACGTCATTTCCGACTTTAAATGGTCAATGGCCGATCCTTATATTCTAGAGCACAGAGTAGCTATCATATACTACAGCATATTTAATACAAATGTATTATTATATTATTTCAGGAATCATATTTCATAAAATTTTAAGATTTTATAAATTTTAAGATTTTATATATAAAGATTTTGAGAATTGCGTTTTAAAGGTGATCTAATATGCCCCTGTAGATGTAAAAGATGTAAAATAAGTCTCTGATGTCCGCAGAGTTGTGTACACAACCACCCTATTATGATAAAAATCTACCCAGTGGTATTTTTGTAATCTTTAAGAAATAAGAAATGTCCCTTTTTTCAAATCAAGCCATTCTCAGCTTCTTGTCGATGTGACGTCACACAGACAAGAAGATGAGAATGGCTTGATTTGAAAAAGGGGATATTTCTTATAAAGGCCACTCCCACGATAGTTGATTGACATGACCGTCTTACCTTAGACCCGCCCTGACTGAGCTGTAACAGTCTGACTCCATTGTGTCGACTCCGGTGCAGGGGAAGACAAGAATGTCTCCGCTTGAGGTGTTCTGGTGTTGAATGTAGTAATGAACATAGCAGTCATAATTTACTCCCGACATCTGAGCCGCTGAATCTACCAATCTACCTAAATGTATTCATGTTGTGCTGCAGCTTCACCTACAGCTGAAGTGAGTATAAGGGTTTTTATGCATCTTTGCAAATCTGCTTTCTTAATAATGTGCTAGTTAGCAAGTTTCACGGCTAAATGCGGCTAAAGTAAACAGACTGGCTCGTCACCCCACAAAATGGAGGGGCGGGGTGAGCTGAGCTCATTAGCATTTAAAGGAACATGCATTAGAATGGTTCGCTCTAAACAGTGCTGATTTTGACAAGGTAAAACGGGTGTTTTTTACAGTACCACTGAGAAATTTTAACCAAAGTATAACATAGATTTCTCATTAAGACCCTAGAGAATCATATCAGCTTGTGGAAAATGGGCATCCGATAACCCCTGTAAAGTTGCCACTTTTAAGGGAATGAGCCAAAATGTGCTGGTTTTGTGTTTGTCCCTTTAAATGCAAATGAGCTGGTGCTCCCAGAGAAGAGGGCGGAGCTTCAAGAGTGCATGCATGGGCAATAGCGGTGCTATCCTTTGCAAATAAACATTCTGCTATTAGTACAAGCCTGGTATCTTTACATGTACTTAAAATGTACTTCGCTTAAAAGTCAGTCATCTGATTGTACTGTGCATAATAAATGCACGTCTCTGAATTGCACAGGCACGTTTCTGAATTGCACAATAAAAATAACAACATAGCTGGTGTCATGGTGCCTTCACATGCAATCACAAACTTTATAAGTCTCAACTGTGATTATGACCTCGACAAATTCAAGTCGACTTCACATTGCTTTCATATGCAATTTTTAACTACCACATTCCTATTTACAATCTTTCTGGTAGCACCTGAAGGCAGACATCAGTAAAAACAGGCAGAGACAGTTATAGCTTTAGCAACATTAGCCTTACAGAGTGCCAAGAAGCTCTTTCAGGAAGGGAATTTGTAAAACAAAATATGATGTGTGATACTTACTTTGTCAGGAGCCAACGTTCGTGCACAAGCGTTGGTATTGATCCCTCTTTCAGAATTAGCCTTTGCCAAAATCCGGTGTTGAATTGACCCTTGTTTGTGAGACAGTCCAGGGTAAAATTATTGGCACAAACATATAGGACTAAACTGATTTTTTTCTGGGAAATTTAACCACAGTGTCCTCAGCAGCTCAGATGTAGGGAGTCTATGGAGAGTCTTATGTTCATTGGTGCATCCCAACAAACAGCAATTGTAATGCCTCTTTGGAGCTGACATTGTATATCTCCAATAGTCCCACATAGCCAGACCTTCAGACTGACGGCAGAAGGTCTGGGAACTCTGGCCATTTTAAATGGCCAAGGCTCGCCCAAGAGGCCATATGATTGACAGGTACAGCAACCAATGGTTCGTTTTGTGCCATGTCATGTTTAGGGGCGTGGCCCCCAATGTCTCCACAATAGCAGACCGTGTGTAAAACTCTCGGACATATTTTAAAGATTATGTGCCGCAAACTTTACATTTTTCAAATACTTTTGAAAAGCCAGCGTTTAGTTAATCCCAATAAGCACTCATTATCACAGTTGTAAACACGATGGCTTTCTTTTTCCGTGAGGTGGTTTGGCGTCACAGCATTTAGTTCTCACAGCATTTTTTTGTTCTCCTGGTAGTCCTGTATAATCTAACCAATTCGATGATGACTTCGAAATTCCTGAAGTGTTTCCAGATAAGTTTGCCTTATGCATCAGACGTTTAGCCAAAGTTCTGTGTGCGTGACGTCTGAGGCTGAGACCGTATCTTCAGTAATAGCGGACTGCTGCTTCTCACTCAGGGCTATGTCTGTGTTAATGGGGCAGAGATCATCACAAATGGGCGGGAGAAATCTGGAATTATGTGTTCAGAGAGATTGACTTAGTGCGATTATAAAAAAAAATGAGTGGGTGGATTTTTACCATTATAGGCTGGTTGTTTTCACACACTGCAGCCACACAACTGTGTTCAAACACCTTATAAAAGTGATTTTTGCATAATAGGTCTCTGTTAAATATTACTTGTTACTATATCAGATCTTGCAAGTCATCTGTTATTGTGCCTATATTCAAAAGTGAAGATTCTCATTCTGCTAGTAATTACAGACCTATTAGTATTTTGCCTGTAGTCTCAAAGGTTGCAGAGAAATTAATGGCTGCACAAATCACTACATTTGCTGTGCATCCAATGCAATTTGGCATCAGAGCAAATTATTCAAATGAGTTGGCAAACTGTTACTACACTGAAAAGGTTCAGTCTTTATTAGACAAAGATGCCGTTGTTGGGGCAGTGTTTCTTTTGGCACTGTAAATCGCAGAATTCATGTGTCTAAATGATTAGGTTTTAATTTTTCTCCAAAGACTGTAAGATGGATTGAATCATATTTATCTGGTCGCACACAGTATGTCAGAATACAGAATTATAAGTCAGCCCCTTAAGTATATCCACAGGTGTTCCCCAAGGATCTATTCTGGGTCCATTGCTTTTCACATTGTATATCAATTAGGGCTGCCCCCTAAGGGTTGATGGGAAGAAGCTTGGTCAACCAAACTTTTATTAGGCGCTTAGTGGCGGGAAAAAAAATTAAAAATCCACTAGGGCTGCCCCCTAATAGTCAACTAACCATTAGTTGATGAGAAGGAGCTTGGTCGACCAAAATTTTATTAGTCACTTAGCCGCAGAAAAAAAAATCCACAGGAAGTGCTGAAGTCATGCAGTCCGCTGAAGACAGATCGTTAACGGCTGGTCTACGTGGTAATATAGTACATTGGGCAGGACATCCATTCAAAACGCTCACCTATCATTCATCAACCTCAAATATGGCTTTTCATCTGATATATGTTAGTAGCAGCAAGTTTACATGGCCGCTCAATCTAATTTAAACCTAGAACAATGTGCACTATTGAAGTGTCTGTGCAGAGTGTGGAAGCTGAACAGTAGCGCTTACTGCATGACAGATGGAGCGGTCACTTGCTCTTAAAATACTCCATCATTTTTGGTCATACAGATAAGAGTAATACATCTTTCGAATCTGTAAAGACTCGAAAGACTTATTTGTGTGCACTCAGAATAACAACAAAACGTTGCGCTTTTGTAAAATAATGAAAGCAAACAGGATGCGCTTTCTGCCATCTCTGCCTCTTTGAACTTGAGCGCATCACTCCCGAAACTATGTGTATACTTGCCTTACAGACATGAAAATATATCTACAGAGAGTGAAATGTCTATTTTTAAATGAACCAATTCAAATAGAAAACAAATATTCTCAGACTATTAATTCATGTGAAACTGCATGTAGGCGTAACACTGCTGTGGAGAGAACGAGTCTGTGCCTCAGACAAAAACAAAGCACTAGTTTCTCAATAAATGATTAAAACGTTAATGCAGTCCTCTTGCTGCTTTTTCCTGACACGTTTATAATTATTACATCTGCCGGTGCGCTGTGGCAAGCTTTTTTCGCTTGCGTTTGAGCACGTATTAGGCTGTGTAGGCAATAAAGGCTCATTATTATGATTTATATGGTTTATTAATAAACGTGTGTTTAATAGCCGACTAATGCTTATTGAATGAACGACTACTAGTTCACCAGAACCAGAAAAATCTTTAGTCGAGGGCAGCCCTAAATCCACAGAAAGTGGCGTAGTCACACAGTACATGATTGTTAATGGCTAGTCTATGTGATAATACATCAGGCAAGACATCCAAACACTCACCCATCATTCATCGATCTTAAATATAGCTTATCATCTGAAATATGGTAGTAGCAGCAACTTCACATGGATGCTTAATCAAATGTTAACCTAGAAAAATTTGCGCTATTGAAGTGTGGAAATTGAATAGTAGCGCACTCACTGCATGACAGATGAAGGCGCCGGTGCGATCACTCGCTCTTAAAATCCTTAGTCATTTTAGTCATACAGATAAGGGTAATACATCTTTTGAATCTGTAAAGACTACGTTTATTTGTGTGCACTCACAATAATAACAAAACATTGCGCTTTTGTAAAATAATGATAGTAAACAGGATGCGCTTTCTGCCGTCTTGGTCTCTGTAAACTCAAGTTTGTCAAAAAAAAACTCAAAAAAAAAAAAAAAACTCTGTGTACACTTGCCTTACAGACACATATATCTGTAGAGAGTGAAATGTCTTCTTTTAAATGAACTAATTCAAATGGAAAACACATATTCTCTGTTTGTGTAATCCATATGAAACATGCATACAGGCACATGACTACTGCGGAGATGACGAGTCAGTGTCGCTGACCTAATCTCTTAAGCCATAAACAAAGAACGCACTAGTTATTAAAATGTTAATGCAGCCTTCTTGTTCCCTAACACATTCATAATTATTATATCTACCGGTGTGCTGTGGCAAGCTATATGCGTGTGCTTGAGCACTTATTAGGCTATGTAGGCAATTAAAGGCTCATTATTATGTTTAAAATGGTTTCTTAATAAATGTGCAGTTAGTTGACTAATAGTTTAAAATGAACGACCACTAGTCGGCCAGAAAAACCTTTAGTTGAGCCCTAATATCAATGATCTTTCATTTGTCTGTCCCAACACTAACATCTAAATGTATGCGTACAGCACCCATCTGCTTATGGGTGAAAGTTCAATAATTCTGATGTCATTTCTTAAATGACAACAATCATGATCTATATAATTTTGAGCAAAATAATTGATTATCAGTTTAACCATTATGCAGCATGACTAAAATGTGATTATCTTTTAAAAGATTAAAACTACACTGAAATTACAGACTTGTAGTCAACTAAAACATGACTAAACTAAAAACAAGATGACTAAATATGATAAAACCTAAAAAGGACATTTAACACAGGACTAAGACTAAACTAAACACAGCTGAGAAAATGAACACTGTTGCTTTATGGCTCGCACTTTAAAATATGGCAATAGAAATTAAAAGTAAAAAAAAGGGGTGAAAACAGTGTATGAGTGATTCTTTGAAAGATTAGGAGTGATGTAAGAATGTAAAAAACTAAGTGTTATAATATTTTTCCTATGGATTGACATAGAGCATGACCTAAAATGACAGATAATGATTATTTTTAGCCTCATTGATAAGGCTGCTGGTAGTTTTTGGCACTGACACAAGGGAAACTACAGCTTCTGTGCCACTCAGAGAGCAGCACACTTATAAGCTGATAGCAGGAATCTTAAAACAGAGATATGATTATAAAAAGATGAGATAGAATCATAAATGCAGAGATAATAATTCAGCCTGGTCAATATACAGTGTCACACCATGACAGATGTGGTTTTTCTGAAGTTTTCAAAGTGAAGATCAAAACAAATACAGAGAATTCGCAGTGACATGGCCAGAAATACAGTTTTCACTCCACTGCCCAGACATCTAGCAAGCTCTCAGACTCAATCTAATCTCTGACATGGTGACCGTTCGGTCTGTGTCCATTTATTTTCAAGTGCCGCCAGTGTTTTCAGCTGACTGATTCACAAACACCCACAGAGGTGAAAGCTATTTTTGTTTGTCTGTAGTTAAAGGTCATTTCAGTCCTAAACTGATCATTTTGGAAGCTTGTTTGTATGCGTCTTTAGAGATGTGAACTCGTTGTTTGTGTCTGCATGTAGGTTCAGAAGGATACACCAGTGTGTGACTTCATGAAGAGACAGGGTGTGTTGTCATGGGCTGTTTCAGACAATCCTGACCAGAGCAGCGATTCAGACTGTGAGGAACCAGACGCACGCTCTTATAAGGTACACAAACCCACAAACAGTTTTAATGAAATGTAGACATTCAGCATTCATAAAGTTTGATTTAAACATTCAGAGTGTTTGTGGATGTGTTTATAATCATATATTCCAATTCAGAGTACTCGCAATCTTTGGACTCGCAATCTTTGGATCCAGTGTTTCAGCGAGATGAAAACCACACGCGAGCCTCAGACACACAGACTGAAAAAACAAACTTAAAACTAAGAGAGACAGTTCACAGATGCTGCTCTTGTTACTCAGTTTCTCAGTATCGGTGCGTTGAATTCAGTACAAAGAGAAGAACAGGAAGAGAATGTCAATGATGTGAACTTGCAGGAGAGAAGCTGCTGTGGATTGTGACTTTTGTTGCATCAGAACATGAACCAAACATTTCAACACAGGTTTAGGTTTTCTTCAGGTTTTATCTCATTTTTATTGAACTCCTGTCCTCATTTCCACTTTCCATGAAGCTTTTGAATGATAAATTCACCCTGTAAGTAGATATTAATTATACCCCAAATCATGGCTGGCTGCTGTGTTCCGACTAATAATTTTCACCTCATAGGTCAAGACAAAAAAAAAAAACAAACAAAAAAAAACAACAACTCAGAATGCCCTAGCAGGTTTTCTTTTCTTATTTATTTATTTATTTTTTGCATCTACAAAGGAAATTGTGATTAGCCTGTTTATTTTATATATATATATATATATATATATATGTATGTGTGTGTGTGTGTGTGTGTGTGTGTGTGTGTGTGTGTGTGTAATGAAGTCATCCTTTTTACACAATTACATTATATATTTATTTTCAATTCAATTAATTATTTTAATATATATTATTTTCAATTCAGTTACTTTAATACTACATTAAGACCACAAATATTGAACTGTAATGAAGTCATCCTTTTTACACAATAATTATTTTTAATAGAAATCCAAGCATGATAATGGTTTGATCAGATTTCTATTCAAATATTAAAAAAACCTAATATTTATATACATTCTATAATGACCAAATATACCATTCATAAATTTGGTGTCGTTAAGATTTTTTGGTAACACTTTACAATATGGTTTATTAGTTAACATTAGTAGGGTCGATATCACCAGTGCCTTTCAACCCTCACAACACTCAAAAATTTTGGTCTTAATTTCCCATTCTCTTAATGTCATGTCATAAATAGTAAACACTCAAGTCCTATATTAATATATTAGCTCAGCTCCCACACATTTTTTAGATAATCATGGACCATTATTTGAAGCATAAACCATATGATATGTCAACCCTGTCATGGACATACATATTACTGTTAAATATGTTTACATTTTAATATTAAGATGCAAATTATATTTCCTGAAAGGTATAATGCCCCTTTCCTAAACAGGGTTATTTGTTTGTTTTTAAATTATAAATACATAAAACATTTTTATGTAAACCATGTGTTTTTAAAGACACACATACAATTCGCACATGTATTTTTTCTTGTTTGGAGAAAACTGTGATATTTGGATGCAGTTTTTTGTTGGCATGTTATTGCCCCCACACCTAGCTATTGAACACACTGGTTTTGGTTTTTAGCAATATTAACTACAAATGAATGCTATGTCCACCCTGTCATGTGTATGTCCACCCTATCAAGTCCAAGTGGCCAACAGGGTGGACATTTTGGAATGACAGGGTGGACATTTTAAGTTTCATTAGCATATTAGCTTACAACAAACTTGTTTTTTTGAAGAGCATTTGGTATATTTGAACTTAGATATTTTATGCCGAGAAAGCAAGTAAGCAAACTCATACGAAGAAAATTTGTCACCAACTTACTCAGCTCAGGCCTTTTCTTAAAGGGACGGATTCCCAAACACGACAGGGTGGACAACCATTCAAGGGACATGGACAAATGTCCCTTGAATGTTTTTTTTTTTATATATATATAAAAAAAATATTACCAAATGGTCAATATACTCAAAATGAGTAGTCTCTAATTTAACAAAATATTAATGGGAGAACAATGATTTGACTATATTCTACTGTCATTCAAATTTAATGAGAAGTGCATGGGACATAGCAAAATAACACACATCCTCCTACACAAAACTTCTGGAATCTGGAAAATGTATCTAAAAAGCCAAGTAATGCCGTTGTTATGGATATAGAAACTTAGCGTAATAAAACACGCCATTCATAGTCATTTTTATGTTAAGTTATCATGGCAAATGAGTTATTTATGTACAGGACACCAAAGGGCACCCTACAGTGATATTGACCCAGTAAACTACATTAGTTAACATGAACTGCACCATTTATTATACTTTTTGTTAATTTCAATGTTAAGTTCAGCATTTACTAATGCATTATTAAAATCACAAGTTGTTAACATTAGTTAATGCACTGTTGACTAATATGAACAATAAACAACTATTTTTATTAACTACCATTAACAAAGATTAATAAATAGTGTAGTAAATGTATTATTCATTGTTCAGTCATGTTAGTTAATACATGAACTAATGTTAACAAATCACACCTTATTGTAAAATGTCACAGATTTTTAAAAAATGTTTAAGCTTACAAATTCTGCATTCATTATTTGAAAAAAAAATGATCATGATCCTTCAGAATTCATTCTAATGCTGATTTACTGCTCAAAAAAACATTTCTCATTATTTTCAGTGTGCTACGTAATATATTATGTGGAAACAGTTATTGAATAGAATATTTGATCAATCATCAAATGAGAATAGAATAATAGAAGTCATACTTTAACTATAAATGCAACCAAAAACAACATCTGTTACCTAACTAATAATAACCTTTGCATGCTTTCTCACTGTCCTCTACCCTTCTGCTGTCTTTTTTCTCTCTCTCTCTGCTTTCTAGTTGAGTCAGCCATCTCAGTGCCCAGAGCTGCTGTTCTTTCTCTGTAGTTTACTGAGTGTCCGGCTGAGAGCCCTGTGCTGGGCGCTAGAAAGCCTCCATTACCTTCCCTCACCTATCACAGGTTAGTACACACACACACGCACACGCAAACTCTGACCTCTGGCCAAACAATGCTGTTGCCATGTGTGATGAGTAAGTGTGCTTTGGCAGCATTGCTGTCACTATTCACACAGAGTGTGAACAAGTAAGTGTTTACAACCTAAAAATTGTTTATCTTAGAGAGAGACTGTTTGAGCCAACTACACACACACCTGAAGAACCGAGCTCAGCTGGACAAAGCGCACTACGGTACGAGACAAAAACACATTTTTCATTTTCCACTCACCACCATGAAGCTGAAGGATTTGCAAAGGTTTTACATCTTAGAAGCACATTGAGATCTATTTTAAACAGAGAGCATTTATCTTAAAGGAGAAGTCCACTTCCAGAACAAAAATTGACAGATAATGTACTCACCGCTTGTCATCAAGATGTTCATGTCTTTCTTTCTTCAGTCGTAAGGAAATAGTTTTTTGAAGGAAACATTTCAGGATTTTTCTCCATATAATGGTGCCCCGATTTTGAACTTCCAAAATGCAGTTTAAATGCGGCTTCAAACGATCCCAAATGCGGTTATAAACAATCCCAGCCAAGAAAGAAGGGTCTTATTTGGCGAAACGATCAGTTATTTTCATTAAAATAATACAATTCATATTCTTTTTAATGTCAAACACTTGTCTTGTCCCACTCTGCCTTAACTTTTTTTTTTTTTGGTTCATGGCAGTTAGGGTATGTCGAAAAACTCCCATCTCATGTTCTCCTTCAACTTCAAAATCGTCCTATGTTGCCGTTTTACCTTTTTTGTTAAGGGTGTTTGATGTTCTTTGCATGTTCATGTTGCAAAGACTGGGTCGGTACTTCTGCAGCGATGTAGGATGATTTTGAAATCATTTTTGAAGTTGAGGGAGAAAATACGGTTAGAGTTCTTTGACATACTCCAACTGTCTTGAGCTACAGTCTTAAAAATAAAGGTGCTTCACGATGCCATAGAAGAACCTTTTTTGTCTAAATGGTTCCATAAAGAACTAACATCTGAAGAACCTTTCTGTTTCACAAAAGGTTCTTTGTGGCAAAAGAAGGTTCTTAAGATTATAAAAAGGTAAGAAAGAGATGGTTCTTTGAAGAACCTTTGACTGAATGGTTCTTTGTGGAACCAAAAATGGTTCTTCTATGTCATCGCCGTGAAGAACCTTTTAAAGAACTTTTATTTTTAAGAGTATAGAATACACAGAGTTCAGGGAGAGCAAGACAATACGAGCGTTTGAGATTAAAAAGTATTTCAATTGTATTTTTTTAATGAAAATAACCAATCGTTTCACTAGATAAGACCCTTCTTCATCGGCTGGGATTGTTTACAACCATATTTGGGATTGTTTGAAGCCGCATTTAAACTGCACCATATCAGTCCATTATATGGAGAAAAATGCTGAAATGTTTTCTTGAAAAAACAATTTCTTTACGACCGAAGAAAAAAAGACATGAACACCTTGGATGACAAGAGTACTTTATCAGTACGTTATCTGTAAATTGTTGTTCTGGAAGTGGACTTCTCCTTTAAGTGATCTTCATCAAAATCACAAATATAGACAAGCGCAATGTGCTTTAGCTAATAAGACACCAACACAATAATCTTTCATGTCTTTATTAAACACATCCCATTAAACATTCACAGCGTATATTCACATGTTGAGGGTTCTTATGATCTTTGAGCATAAATTAAGTTGTTTTAACCATTAAACAGCCTATATAGATGCTGACAGCTTCACTTCAGCTGCTGATGTGTTATTTTTAATGCATTATTAATCCCACTGGATTTTTCCGTGTTACTGGGTAATCTTACTCTGCTCAAGACTAGAGCTTTGATGTTTTATAAGAGAGTTGCTGCACATCAAATTGTGTTCTAGCATTATTCAGTAACACTTCAGCACACAAGTCCTTGTGTCATGTTATCGCTCCAGCGCTGTATATTTGATGTGCTTGTGTGAATCTTCTGTAGAGAGCTCATCTATTGACTTGGTGAGAATGGTGCTTCGTACCTTCATTGATCTTGGGGTAAGTGATTCTATACATCCTGATGTACTACACACACAAATCCTTACAGAAGCTATAAATAAAAAAACGCAAGGCCAAATAAACTGAGCACAGTAAAGTGTAACAATATGTAGCAGGTGTTGTAATAAAGGACAGTTAATTTGGCCTCTGGGGCTAAACAGCGTTTTTCTGTTCCTGTGCTTTAGGTGTTGATTGAGGACAGGCAGAGAGAAGACGTGTATCTAGATATCAGTCCTCTTATCTCTCAGTGCGCTTACAAAGAGAGACTCTTGCAGTTTTTCAAACAGTTCATGTATAACTGAAAGAGAAATATAAAAGATCTGAAGAGAAGTCAGTCTCAGCTGAGAATGAGAACAGTAAGCACTTCTGAAGTTCCTGTTTAGTTCTTCAGTGTTGTGTAAATCATTCATTATGAATGCTTTTTGTGTTTATACTTCTGATTTTCATAGTGCACTTACTTTTTGTTATATGTTTGATGCTGAGGTTGCTTTGCTTTGTGTTTGGTTTTGTTGTTAAGAGCCCAGAATTGGTTATTTACTAGAAAATGACTACTCGGATGGTTAAATGATGTTCTGTGTTTATAAAGAGAAGATAGATTGCATCAAAAAGATGTTTTTTAGTTTAATTGGAGTGTGTTGTTTATTATATTTTTCTTTTGTTTAACTGTAATGAAAATGTAATGGGCTTGGTTCACTATATAAGTTTCTGATAATTGACCCAGTTGCAGTGTTTCTGTCATTTGTTTGATTTATAGTTTAGCCACACGGCGCTGCAAATGAATGTTCATGTGCACGCAAACATTCTGACATTACCTTCATGACATTACCTAACACATTAAGATGAGTTATTACATATATTTCCTTCCTATGCATATTCTGCTTCCTTTTGCATAAACACTGAACACCTATTTTACTGAATCTTGAGACATGAAAAAAGGTCCTGCTGTTACCTGTCTTTAGTTTTAGCACTTTAATATTATTCTAAGATAATCACTAGAATGCACATCTTTAGAAATATTGTCAGAAAAAAACTATAATATAAAAACATCTTTAAAAAATTTCAATTGTCTATAATTTTCTTAAAAGGCTTCACAGCTTTTTAATCGCATCTTATTTAGAATTTTATTTACTGTAAATTAAAATAATAATTCTTTATAAAAAACTCATAGTCATCAATACTCATCAACACTTTATACAATTCTGAAAAAATCTGTAATATAAAAAAATCTTATATATATTAAAAATTAAAAATATGACATTGACAGTACAGAAATATGCCATGTCCTAAAAATCAATGTCATTTTCAAGGTTTCACAGCCGCTTTCATACTTTGTCCGCTACAGTAGGGTTATTTTGATTATGTAATAATAAATAAAAAAAATGTGGCTAAACTAACACAATAAACCACAATAAAAACATGATAATATAATAAACATCATTTTTAAAAATGGAAAAAAAACAAACAAACAAAAAAACCCCCGGAGAAATCCGTTTTTGCAAATAAACTCTTAAATTCTTTGCAAAAAAAACCTCATAGATCCTTATGTACATTATACGATTCTGAAAAAAAAATCTATAATAAAAAAATCTTTATTTTCTTGAAAGTAATTATTATTCTTATTATTATCTAATTAAAATTTGAATTATTTACAAAAAACTCACAGATCAATACTTAATAAACATAGTAAAATTCTGAAAAAATCTAAAATTGTCTATAATGTTCTCAAAAAAGTAAATATCATTCTATTTAAAAAAAATTATATTAACAAATATGACAACACATAAAACAGTTTCACAGCCATGTACATACTTTGTTTGCACTGTAAGATGTTTATGAAATAAATTAAAATCAGCTTCCTAATCACATCTTATTTACTGTAAATTCAAATTATAATTCTTTGCAAAACAAAAACTCATAGATCAGTACTTAATGTACATTTATAAAATTCAGAATTTTTGTTTGAAAGTAGTTATTCTATTAAATGCTTTAAAAAAAATTAATACATATTAAAAATATAGGGAGGGAAAATAAACATCATTTTCAACGTTTCACAGCCACATTCATACCTTGTCCGCACTGTAAGATGTTTATAAAAAATAAAATTAAATAAAAAAAAAATGTTTAATCAAAAACTATTTGTCAAATTTACCTTCTTACCTGCTTATTGTCTCACCTGCTGTTAGGTTCATCATCATAATCATCACATGCTTAAGTCTCTATAGATTTTTTTTTTAAATATTAGAGGTAACTGGTGAGAGAAAACATGTGAACTCCATTAAAACTACTAAATTACAAAGAAAATGTTTGGGATTTTTAGATAATTTGCGTCAGTTTTCAGATAATTCGCCACTGATCACATTATTGTGAGGATGGTCATTTTATCAAGATTTTACCAAGATTTTCTGACATTTTTCTAAATTCAGTAGTCAGAGCTAAAAACAAGCTTTTGAAAGCCATCCTGTAGTGTAAATTCTTACCTGCTTCAATGCTGTATTTATAAATATTACAGATGTTTGACGTTAAAAGAGTATCCGATACTTTTGATATGATGTTTGACATTCAGCTGACATTGAAAAATGTCCAGAAAATGAGAAAAATACCTTTTTACTCCAAAATGTAAATGTTAATCCGACACAATTCCTCTGTCTCAAGAATCAGTGATTCCAGTGGTCCAGTCAAGTTTCCAGAGGATTTCACTAAATGCAGTATTGATTGGTAATAATGCTGATGGATTCTACAGAAACACAGGCGCTGCACTATGACTCACTGAAAATGACTTCAGCTTTATATATACATCCTGTATCACCTGACAATCTCATATATAAAAACCTGTTCATGCAACATGAGAACAGTTCCTGAGTAAATGTGCATTTGCACACAACAATCATTCTTGTGCATCTTAATACTGAGCAACACATGAGTGAGTGGCCTTGACTGTGTTCGCCTGAAACACAAAGACTAACGGACGGCTACTGCTTGTAGCGCAAAAGTGCTGAATAAGCTCTCCAGAGCCACCCAGACAATCGACCCACAGACTCCACACACACACACACACAGAGCTATCAATAACACACACACGCCTTTAGATGAGCGTGAAAGCTGGAGAAAAGAATAGGGTGATTAACAAGAAACAAGATGAGTTGAGAAATAACAGTTGGCTGCTGCAGTCAGGGATTCACTTCATTAACACTTTCATTCACAAAATAACTCAATCCTACATGTATTGAAATGTTTTAAGGTACTCTATTTTGTGAATGCATCTTATAGATCTTAATGTGAACAATTCATCCATGTTTATTTATTCATTTCATCAAAGTGTCGAAACTCAGTCTTCTAGCAAAGCGACAGACTTTGGTGACGTACGCTGTACTTCTCCAATCATTTAGTTTGCTTAAAGGGATAGTTCACCTAAAAATAAAAATGACCTCATGATTTACTCACCCTCAAGCCATCCTAGGTGTGTATGATTTTCTTCTGTCAGACGAATACAATCGGAGTTATATTAAAAAATGTTCTGGCTCTTCCAAGTTTTATAATGGCAGTGAATAGCTGTTGAGATTTTGAAGTGGGTTAATAAAGGCCTTCTGAAGCGAATCGATGCGTTTTAGTAAGAAAAATATCCATATTTAAAGGGGTCATCCGATGCTAAGTTCACTTTTTCATGCTGTTTGAACATTAATGTGTGTTGGCAGTGTATGTACAAATCTACCCTATAATGATAAAAATCCATGCAGTGGTTTTCAATTAATCTGTAAAAATAATATCCCCTTTTTCAAATCGAGCCATTCTCTTTAGTACGGTGCCTGTCGGTGTGCCGTCACACCGACAGAGGCCCCTCCCACAATAGTTGATTGACATGAGCGATTTACCTCGAATCAGCTGTCACAGTCCGCCCTCTTTGTTTCGATGCCGGAGCAGGGATGTAAGTTAGAC